>JAUTDX010005720.1:0-20989 GCA_030844895.1 Ambrosia x helenae
TATACTTCTCAATAGAATTAGCTGGCCCAAGGCCCATAATAGAATTAGTCGGCCCATGCCTATCTCGGTTTATGTTTATTGTGGTTGGAGTATAAATAGAAAAGGTTGAGATCATTTGGTTCAATAATCAATGTGTGACTCCATCTCCTGTTATTCTCTCATCTCACATATAAGAGGGACACCTTATACTCTGCTCCTTCACACTATATAATAAAGGCGATTAGGGTTCTATCAGAAGAGGAGATTAGCTCTTTTGTTCTTGTCTCTCTCACACAAAACCTCTCTATATTTATGCCTGTCACTCTTATTGTAATCTAGGGTTTCATTTGATGGTTTGTTATCCGCAAGTGATCATTGTTGTCTAGATAGAGTGTTGGTGTTTAGATTATTGTGTTCTGAACGTTTGTCCAGATAGGTTATCTGAGATTATCATCGTGATATTCTCAGTTTCTGTTTTGAGAGATTTGCTTATTGTATTTGAATCATTCAGTCTTAAATCTTATTGTTGAAGTTCTTGAATCTTATTGTTGAGAAATGGTATCCCTTCCTTGTGGTGTAGTGGTTGGTAAGAACTAGTTCTCTTCTAGAGACTAAGGTTCAAACCCCATTGCACTCACTTTGGATGGGACTTGGCAATGATAGTGAGACTCCCAACCATGCTGTGTGGGTTTGAGCCTGAGCCAACCCCGGGTTTATCCGGCTGTTTCTCCAGCGAGTTGATAACTCGTGTGGAGGCAGTACGATTTCGCGGAAACGCCGTAACCAAGTCTGATATCAGCACGGATCTGGTTAAGACAACGTAGTCTGATAGATCTTGGCTAGGGTTTGCCGATAAGTCACTAATAAGAAAGTCACTGTTAAAAAAAACAAGTGAAAATAAAAAAGCTTGTTTTAGAAATAACAAAAATACGATGAGTACTGTTTCTCGGATGTTTTGGAAATAATATAGTTAGTCAATGCTTGTACAAAAATTTTTATGCTGTATTTTTTTTCTAAATTTTTTTCTACTAAATTAGTTTGTGCTACATTTTGTTTGTTCCGTACCTTTTGTACTAAACCTTTTTGTTCCACTTTTTTTTTTTTTGTGTCTTTTAATCATTTCCACAATCTCTACTTAGGCAAAACCCATTTTTTAGGGGATTTCTCTCCATATATATTGACTGTAGTTAAAGGAATACGCTTTTCACAACTAATAGAGTATTAAAACAAATTTTATTTGGTTACCGTTTAAAACAAGAAGTTAACCCTAACTTGTTAAAATGTTTTAAATATATGATACAGTTCGTACAAATAATAACGTGTACACAATATGGGTAAATGGTAAGTTTTAAAACCAATTTGTTTTTTTAACGGCTAGATTAAGTGGCTGCACACATATCTGTGAACCCACAAGATTCGGGTTAAATATGGCTTACCTAAGCAAAGGCGCTTCAAAGTAGGAATTGGTGTTGCCTCTCATAATTCTAAAGAATACCAGCCTCCTCTCCATGAAGTGGCATAAAGACCGGGATCGAACTCCCGTCGTCCTAGTAAGTTTCCCCATTATTCATGCCACACATGTGACTCGAACTTGATACATCTCACTGACCTTAAAACTAGCATCATTGTTGTTATCAACTAAAGTACCCTTCCTTGGCTTCTAAACCAATTTGACTTATACATAATTTTATAGGAGGATACCTTCGACCAGACATTCTACATTTGTTGGATCAGAATCAATATAATTGCTTGCGCCCGAACCATTGAGCGACTGTCGACCCTTCCATGCACAGATATAGATTCATTCTTCATATACCTGGTCCAGCCTCATAACCCTTTGCGGTTGGTAAGAAGTCAGTCTTGTTTGATAAGATGGAATTTGATAAAGGCAAGAGAGTGCTCGCCTCGACCAACAAAGACCGTAACGTACTACCTTTTGATAATGCTAAAAGACTCTTAAACAAAAGAAGAGCAGTCTCAAGACCGGGTACCAGCCGCCATACTTATATTTAGACTGGTCATCAAGCTTTTTCTTAAAATTTAAGAGATCTCTTTTCATCTCATGAATGGATTCTAAGCGACTTCATACGTTTTGAGTGGGAGTAATTTTGATTAAAATATACATAAGGAAGCGTAATCAATCTATAATTTTGTGTCACGTGAAAATATTTTTAGTATTTGATATAGTGTGACACGTGAAGTAACATTAAAGAAAATCTAAATAAATCTTTAATTATTGTTCCAATTCATTTCTTTTGAACATATAATTATCATTAAAACTCTTTATAATATAAGATATGCTATTTAATTTGCATAAGTATATACTGTATAATCTCAGTTTAATAAGGAAATACATATTGTGTTGAACTTTTAGTGGTTTAATTTCATGATTTGTGACACGCTAGGAATGTATACATTGATAAGGCACTGTTTATGTTTCTCTTACGGTACTTGTCATACGCCATAGTTGTAGCTCATGTTATAGCAGTCATTTTTCCTGTCACCATAACCCTGTTGTAGTGCCTTTTGCTACCAAAATTTAGATCCATTTCCGCCATTGTCGGCACATGGTAACACATGTGTAAAGGTTTGTGGTGTGTGTAAGTGTGAAATTGATTTAGACTATGGGGAGTGGAGGGGGGAAAGAGGGGGAATCGCCATGTGGCACTTGTGGGGTCCATTTGGGGGGGGGGGGGGGGAATTGTGGGGAGTGGAAGGGGGGGGGGGGGAAGAGTGCGGGGAATTGACATGTGGCATTTCTATTTTATTTTTCTTTTTCTTAATTAAAGTAATAAAAAACACAAATTTAATAAAACATAATTAAAAAACATTAATAATTAATAATAAACTACAAAATAAAAAATATAAAAACATGAAATAAAAAAAATACATCAACTAAAAAAAATACATAAACTAAACAAATACATCAAACATGTTTTTAATCATCACTGTCGGATGGGTATTGTCTTGGTACAGTCCAAATATGCTCAAACCAAATCCGCTCGAAGGTTGTGATGTGTTTGAGTATTTTTTATTTCCATGTTGTTTAACGATCTTTCTTCATCGGTAATGTTTCCTTGACTTGATGGTGGTGCGTCACCAAAATACTCGCATATTGCACGCCCTTCGTCTTCCAAAATCATGTTTATGTAAAATAATGCATGCATACATGACATTTTTTATTTGCGCTTTTTCCATCATTCGACATGGCATAGACAAAATGCGCCATCTTTTTTGTAAAACACCAAAAGCTCGCTCAATGTCTTTCCGTGCAACCATTTGAGCTTTGTTAAACTTTGTTCGCTTATCGTCTAACGTAGTCCTCTGTGTAAACGCTTTTACGAAAACGGCCCAATCAGGGTAAATTCCATCTGTTAGAACATACCCGTACTTGTATTCTACCCCGTTTACATAAAAAGTTCCTTTCGGTCCAACATCATTTACAAGATCGTTGAAAATTGGGGATTGATTAAGAATAGTTATATCGTTGTTCGAACCGGGCACACCAAAAAATGCATGCCAAATCCAAAGATCTTGTGATGCAACCGCTTCAAGCATCATACAAGGCTTTTTATGATATCCACTTGAGTGTTGACCTTGCCATGCAGTTGGACAAAGTTCCCACTCCCATTTCATACAATCTAAACTCCCGAGCATACCAGGAAAACCATGTTTTTCGTCGTGGAATTCCAAGAGTTGTTGTACGTCACTAAACGTAGGTTTTCTCAAATATTTTTTAAAATATAGTTCAATGACGTACGAACAAAAAAAGTGGAGACTTTCCCTGGCCGTTCGGGCCGACATCTTTAGATAGTCGTCCATTATGTCGGAAGTTTGCCCGTAACCTAAGTGTCTAAGCGCGGCTGTGACCTTTTGAAACGTGGTAAATCCCAACTCACCACGCGCATCGGGCCTTTGTTGGAAATATTCGTAATTATTTTCTAAATCGTTTGATATTCTTATAAATAAATTACGACTCATACGAAAACGCCGCCTAAAAATTTTTTCATCGTATCTTGGTTCGGGCGAGAAGTAATCACGTACCAATAAATCATTTGCGGCTTGTCGTTCACGAACTATAATACTTTCTACGCTTTGGTTCCGAGGTCGCTTCATCATCATCCGCTACAACTTTAACGAGTGTCTAAACGGTAGCCATTATCAACTCCGCACCGTCATCAGATGAGGAGCCCAAAGCGAGTTCAGCAAACGACGAAGACGAACTGGAACTTTGGTCCGACATTTTGCAAGTATTTTAAAAAAAAGATTGTTTGGAAATGATTTTATAAAAATAGGAGATTGTGGGTTTGAGTATTTTTGAGTGTGTGTGGGTTATATATATATAGATTTTAGAAAAAAAAAAAATTTAAATATAACCGTTGCCAACGGTTAGATTTTTAAATTTTTTGTTTTTTTTTTAATAGTCAAACGGTCAAAAAAATGGTCCAATCAAGAAGTGCCACGTCACCCACCCAAACCCCCCACCGCCCCCCCTCCCGCCCTCCACTTCCCGCCCCACGGGCGGTGTTCCCGCCCGGGAATCCAAAGCCGCCCCCCTTTTGCCGCCCCACTCCCTGGAGTCTTATTAGTGTGCACTTAGGCAAAGTCATGTCCTTTGTCATCAAAATTTTGGGATGCTAGGAAGTAGGACCAGTGATAGGGCTCTAGCATCTACATCAAACACAATTTGTGGCAAGCTGGTAGTGTGACCCCTCGAAGGTAGTAGGGCCTTATAGAAAGCTACCTTAGGCTGGTGAGGGCATGATCGTTTACTAGTGTTTGGTTGTTGTCAATGTCCTATTTTTGTAGCTTTCACCCTTGGGTAGTCCTACCATCTTTGAAAACAAGTTGGCCAACATATTGGAAATGCTTTATACTAGAATAATTTAAACTATACACTGAAAATTGAACTTTTAGAATGTCTCCAATGGTGGTGAGGTTCACAAAAAATCTTGGAAGAGTTAATGTGATCAGAAAGAAATGAAAGATAAGAGGGAGAGTGTTTTTGACCTATATCATGGCTGACCCTAATACTTTATACGACTTGTACAATTAGTATAAATAACTATTAAAATAAACATCTACATACATACATTCTGTGAGCGGCGGGCGCCCCACTAATTAAAAGAAAAAAATAAATGTAAATTGTTGGCTAAAATCCCGATTGCACTCTTAAAGTTTGGTTGAACCCTATATCGCACCCCAAAAACATTCTCTGGCTCTGCCACTATCTACATAGACATTATTTTAATGAAACCGTATAAAGGGTGGGGAGAAGAGAAAAAGGGAAAAAACAAAGTGAAGTTGTAAAGTCGATAACCCATAATTGAGACCACTATATGGTGTGGAGAAGGTCTTACTAACTTTTGCACCAATTACTTTGTGTTTAAATTTGGAATATGATCGCGACACTTTCCCATACTGGTCCGGCCCTGCCCTTCTCTAAAGGTAGCGTCCATCAGTGGCGAAGCTTGAGAAATCGATCTGGGGGGTCGGAAATCACCAGTCACGAGATGTGACCTAATTTTTTTTACTATAGCTATGTTTCGGATTATATGTTCGGGTCGGTGATTCGATTCGGGTCGAGTCAAACATTAAATATAATAATATCAAAGTTCTAAGCATTGTTTAACAAAAAATTGAACAATGACACTAAAACATTAAAAATGATACAAAGCGTGGGTACCTGGATGAAGAATTACATTTCAGCCCATCAACCTTTGAGATTTTTGAATTATTCAATTATGGTTTACTCATATTTTCATTATCTATTCCCTACTTGTTCTTCATTCGCTCTTTTGAAAAAAAGATGTTATAGTTTTATTCTTCCCCATAGTATGATCTAATAACATAAACATTAAATCAAGTCATAATTATTTTCAACCCTAATTCTTAAACAATGTGATAACTTGACACAAAAGATTGAATAATAATAAAAAAAAAACCACCACCATCCAAAGCAGTACCAACGTCCAACAATTATAAGAGTATTTATGCTAAAGAGAAGATGATAGATATAGTTATCTGGTGGCATTTAGGTGACACATACATACACAAACAAACCGACCCTCATTTGTAAATATTATATTGGGTTGGTTTAATTAACATTCAACAATACAACAAGATAACAATCTATGAATCTATAAATTAGTAAAGTAGTTGTACCTTAATTCTTTGAATGAAGACTTGAAAAATGAAAGTATGAAATTACCAGGGTGAGATCGAGAGACAGAGTATAGAGAGGGTTTAAAGTTTTATTTAGGTTTAGGCTTTTATTTGGGCTTTTTAATTGGATTTTCCCAAAAGAAAAAAATGGGCAAAATCAAACAATTAGGTTGTACCTCTCAAAATGGGCCCAAAAGAAAAAAAACAAAGAAAAACGATAAACTCAGTAAAACAACTGATATTTGGGAACCTTGTATCATCGGATATATCGTTACTTTTGGTTTATATAATATACCTATTTTTTTCAAAAAAAAAAAACGGGAGGTTGAAAACCGTATACACCCAAAAAATTCTATACGGATACTATATAATCGGAACTTTAAGCAAAAATTCAGGCGGGTCGGCCGCCCCCTTCCGCCCCTTGAAACCTCCGCCCCTGGCGTCCATAGAAATCATGTGTTAAAAGACTCTTAAATATATTACTAGGTCTATACCAATTTTCATATATGAATGCTTAATCTTCAATGTTTAATCACAGTATAGTTCTTGTTACTGACCTGTTATAATTTCTGTCTTTCTAATTTTCATTCAACCCATATCAATTGGGTATGGGGACAACCTAAATGTTGTGTCCTTCATGCCACATAAGCCACCATATAATCCGTCACGTAAGCGAAGTGGATTGTCCTCCTTTTTAGGACAACCCTCCCCCTTTTATTATGAATTATTTATTATTTTATCTTTAGTAATATTTTTAATTATATTTCAAAGTAATAAATAATTAATATAAAATTAAGAAAAATACTAAAATTAATAAAAAATAGTTACAATAAAAACAAACATAAATTAAAAAAAACAAGAGTTCCCAAACTTTTAATAATAAAGTACTATTCAAATCACTTGTCTATTAATAGTATATAATTTAGACATACTTTTTTGTATGCTTTCTTGCAGTTTTGCCAAAGCGTCACGATTTACTTTGTGCAAAGTCGAAATATCGATCGACAAAATTTTTAATTCCTCGAGTGCTTTCGATTCTTCTATCAACCTGATCTTTTCATTCTTGACTCGTAGCTTTTCGGTTTGTGCTTTGTTGAAAGCTTCCATTTGAGCCTATATACCGTTGAGCCTGGAACCAACCCCACTCCCGCTAATTGATGTTGCTTTTTTTGTAGCTGCCGCTTTCTTTCAAGTTTGGTCCTGACCTATTTTGTTAACAAAAAAATTATACTATTAAATAAATCATAATTAAGATGTAACAATTTAAAAGAAATTAACAACCTAATGGGACATGGCTCCTCCTCAATCGGTTGCTTGTCAAACTCCGCCTCTTTGTTTATATCGATGTGAATCGGACGACTCATGCCTCCCGCGCTATAACTTCCTTCCTTGGAAGTTTTACAACGTTTCGCGCTACAAGCCTCGTTTGGGATCGTCTCCCACTTTTGATCGGTTTTCAAAATCGACCAAGCCGGCACGTGCGGAAAACCTTTCCATGCTCGACTCTAAACTTACGCATCGCCTCCTCGAAAATATTTTGTTCATTCCACCCACTAAGTGGGTCCGATTTTATTTGGTTATAATAACCATTGAATCTGGTGCAAACTTTGTTTATCTTTCTTCATTTCAAGCCTACCGAATCGTTCCTCCGATACAGCGCTTGTTGCATGTTGTTGTGGAAATATTCAATCGCTTTGATCCAAAAACCGTCATCGGATTTGTTGGTACCTATATTTTAACAAAAAATATATATTAGTAACAATATAAATATATATATATATATATATATATATATATTTTAACAAAAATATATTAGTAAAACAAATTTGTAACAAATAAACATTATTACCAGCAATGGGACATTTTGACGTAGCAAGCCACGCCTTAGCCAACGCCTCCTCCTCGACTTCACTCCATATCTTCGGTACTCCATCTAGTGGCTTACCTCATCCTTGACCTTTAGCTCTAGTTTTACGTTTACCTTTACCTTTATCTTGTGGTGGCGTAACTTGAGTTTCAGGAACGGTCTCTTCTTCGTCACTATCCTCGTCGACGAGTTGAGACGGGCCTATCGCTTGGGTTTGTTGGGTTGGTTGAAAAGGAGTGGGAAATGGTTGTTGCGAAAATTGTTTGCATTTGCATATATTGCATTGGATTAAATTAGGAGAAAGTGTTCGGGTTTGTGGAATTGCCGTAAATGGTGATACTTGATGAGAAATAGGCGGATCTACTACCGGCGTGTAATAACCCGTCGTTATATTCGGGCTTGGATCCGGGTTGTTTGGGTTGACGGGGTTGAAAGAATCCATGATTTGTTTTTAAGTAATGGTGTGTTTTTATAAAAAAAAGTTAGAGAGAATGATTGACATGTAGAGAGGTTTAGCATAAAAATGGTTTAGATTTGGTTGGTTTTATAATTTGGAAATAATTTTTTTTTAAGTTATCGTTTGATTCCAACAGTAAAAAAATACTCCCTCCGTCCCAATTTAAATGTCCTTATTTCCTTTTTTGTTTCTCTCAAATTAAATGTCTCTTTCCATAAATATAAATATATTTTCCAGTTTTGCCCATAAAAGACAAAACATAATCACCACTTTTGAGGATATTATTGTCATTTTATCACATACAAACAAAAAATTTCTTAAAATGTGTGTTTTTAGACATGGGACATTTAAATTGGGACAGATGGAGTATTAAAAAACCCCACTCGGCCCATCCCGTTCAACCCTGCAGAAGACGGGGACGGTCCTAGGGGCCGGTGTTCCCCGTCTAAGACGATCCAAGACCACCCCAGGATGTCTCACACCCATTAGCCTAAGAATCATCCCCAATAATTTTAAACAAGAAAGTTAAAAAAGCAAATTAAACATTAATTAACTTGACAGGCTACTGAAATTGAGTTCAGATATCATAAGTTATTTATGAAAAAAACAGTTGTACACTGTTATAACACTTTACACAAAACAATTACATACAACCGCATTATCTTTTTATGTAACTTTTTATAGTATGTTAACTTTATAGAAGTTCTGTTGTAAACAACAACTTATTAACAACTAATATACAAGATATGTAGATATAAGAATATGGATTAGAGAGAATAAAAAATGGAATGATTCATTCTTATTGATGTGTGTCATAACGATTACATGAAGCCTCTTTTTATAAGGCTCTTACATTAATGAATAGGATATGAAGAGATGGGAGTTGGAATATGGATAGTCACCAAAATTACTTATTTATAACACTCCCCCTTGACTATTCACGTGATAAAAGAAAATAATGTAGTATACGCTTGGTGATGCTACCTCATTAAAAACCTTGCCAAGAAAACCCAGTAGAACAAAACCTCAGCTAAGGGAAAAAGAGTACAGAGCATATTACTCTTCCTGATACGTCTGGATCAGGTATGTTGCCTCATTAAAAACCTTACTAAGAAAACACAATAGGACAAAACTTAGTTAATGGAAAAAGAGTGCAACTTCTATGACACTCCCCCTCATTTGAATATATAGTCTTTCAGTAACATGTGTCAATCTTCCTTGAAAGTTTCTTAAAGCTTCCGTAGCCAATGAAATGTCATTTGATCTTTTGAAGTACAATCCTTTATGTTGAGTAATGGTGTATAATTTTCATACGAGATTTTCTTGTACCTCCTCTCGAAAATAAATATCATATGATCCACTATTGTTGTGTTACATTCCCAACATCTACAAGACTAACCAAACTTGTTTCCATGGGTTAGAAAAATAAAATCAAACATCATTCATACCTGTAATGTCTGTTTTAAGTCATTCCAATGTCTGCTTGCTTGTCATAGGCTATATCGTGGCGATAAGTTCAAGTGAAAAATATTATAATCATCCATAACTAGCAACACATATACTAATGTGCATATATATTTAACTATGGTACTTCTAGAGTGAAAATCTCTACTTTGGTAGGAGATGAAATCAATAATTTTCCATATCAACTAATTGGACAACCTTTAATGCACTTTAAGTATGAGCTGTGTCCATTGTAAAATGTCCCACCATCTTTGCAAGGTATACTTTGATGGATTGGTAAACATATCATTACACATATACTCGAATTGTAGGTCAAGAAACAAGTGCACTATGTCAGGGACTTTCAAAAACAATCCCCCTTTTAAAAGTTCTACAGTGTCTCTCGATAATATTCAGACATCATCACTGTAAACTACGAGTGAACTTTTAAGAGAGAACTTTTGATAATAGCTGGATAATACTATCAAGCTTATGTTGCTCTTTATCGGGATATCTCATGAGTTTTACAACACTCAACCCCCTTATTTTGTCCATACATATTTTATTACCTTTACATAATACTTCTTAAGGTCTTGATATCAATGTTGTAGGCATCATCAATCCATCAAGGACTTTTCCATCTTGACCAATTATACAAGGGCAATCACTCTTCAATTGGAAAAACAATAACATTTATTACTGCAATATATATTGTACCATTCTTATACATTGAAGTATCATAATCACCTGGTTCAGTTTATTACCTGTGGTGTATTGGTGCACAATGATTACATCCTACGATGTTTTATATTACCTTTTAAGCACTCGGTTGCTTTAGGATACTCATGAGGAGTTCCACTTATATTCAATTCAATCATATAACATAAAGTATTCAGAATTGAATTTTTTTATTCCGATCATAATGTTCTCGAGAACTCACGTCACAAGATTTTGACACATTAAATCCTTCATCAAGTATTTTCATGTAAACTTTTAGTGTCAAGTGAATCATGATATTTATTAGACGCATTTCAATTCTCTCTTTGCATTACCAGACTAATAACATAATGAAAAATCATTGTATCCACCACTGGAGAATGCGTCTCCTCATAATTAATTATGGGTCTTTGTGAAATTCTTGTGCCACCAATTTTACCTTATATCATTTTCTTTTCAAATGTTGATTCGTAAAAAAACCTTTTCGCATCTATATAGACTACTGGTCTAAAACTTTCCGTTTCAATAGAGAATTCAACTCTGACGTATTTGCGTCTTTCCATTTTGGCCAATCTTCTCTTTGTTTTCATTCATAGGAAGATCTCAAATCTTGATCCTCATATCAAGCGCTCTATTACACACAATTTATAACGACGTCGATTTTGTTTCAATTCCATAAATTTCGTAGACATGATACTATATAACGAGATCTCTTTATTTTCAGGTACCCTGAGGTTCTTCTGGAACCATCATGTCTAATGTCTCTTTTGGAGACCTTTTTATATAACCTCAACTTGACCATCTTTATTACTTGCTTCAATTTCTCGAGGATTTTTATTCTTTGGAATCGACTAGTCTACCACGCTTCAGGCATGCAGTAGGATTATTGCCAATATATGATTGTCCTTCCTGGACGCTCATTTTAAATGGAGCATTAGCAGTTGGTATATGTGACTTGATTAGCTATTCATCATATTTAGGTCAGTTAATGCGTCTGGTAATTAATTCGCTAATCTCTGTGAATGAATTATCCTTTGAACTTCTTTTTAGTACGAGGATCAATGATATTTCATTCTAATTTATTTCTATTTCAAACTACCTTTTATCTCCCCCTGATGTTGGGAATGTTAATCCATTAAGATGGATATCAATTAATTGAGATGTAAATAAATCTCTTGTTTAAGGATCTATAAATCATCATATATTTCCAATCACCTTTTAAGGTCCCATCTCTGTGCGTCGTGGTGGATTGATTTCAATATATGTCGCACAACAAAAATCTTAGATGGGCAATATTTGGTTCTTGGCCAAAAACCAACTATAATGGGAAGAAACTATTACCACTTATTGGCTTGATGTGAATAAATGTTACTGCATGTAAAATCACATTTAATCAAATATAAACATGACCTTTTGCTATCATGATCATTGGTGTTGCAATCAATAGTAGACGTTTAGTGATCATCTCAATGAAAGCAATATGTGTATGAACATAAGCTACTAGTATTTCAATATTTAGGCATTGAATTCACCAAATATGCCATTTTGGAATAATGTGCTTGATATCTTATTACCTACGCCATATATCACACAAACTTCAGGTTGCGCACGTGATAACCATTTAGACGATGCATCAGTTTTAAATACTAAATGGAATCATTTTAGAATATGTGTATCCTTTAATCAATTCCTAAATATATAGTGATACTCACCCCACTTTATGTCGCAAATATATAATTTTGCTTAAGAGCAACCATTACATGCTATGTATCAGATTGAAGAAGGTTTAAGTTCTTCATTATGTTCACATCATCATCGACTCAGTGTGGTCTTACCATTCATGCCAACTAATTAAATAATTATGATCCATAAACTCCTGGTTTATGATCATATATATATATATTACTTGCACGTATGTAATACAAACATAAGATATGAGAGTATGCCTGGAATCTTCAAACCATCATCTCATTATTAACATGACCATCATTACAATTTCAATTGGTCGATCTAATCATTACAAATTTCTCAATTATCTCCATGATCATTACTTTTACAATGATCAATATGTAGTAACATTCACTTCAGGGAATGAAGTATAAACGAAACAAGCTTCATAACTTTTCATTATTTACTCGATCACAAGAATATGAGATGATTTCAAACTTTTCATACTCTCTTAATGATATGGTTACTTCATGAGCACATCTCATATGTGACAAATTATTAGACATGTTGCACTCTTTCTTGTCTAATACACGACAAGAAATACGAGAGAATAATATATCTTATTCTCATATAATTACTTCCTTAGTGTGCCACTTCTTGGGGTCGATTTCAATATTAACATTGTTGATCTTATTCTCAACATGATGATCATTACAATTTCCTCATTCAGTATTAACATGGCTGATATTGTTATGAACATGATGATAATTTCAACTTCCTCATTTACTATGATCATAACCTCTATAACGATCATTTTGTAATCATTGTATTATTAACAAATCAGATCTCATTAACATGAGCAACATAACAATTTTCACAATTACCATAATCACGATTTTTACACCGATTATTATAGCATTGCATTCACTTCAGGGAATGAGATAGAATCCGAAAACATTCATGGATATTCATTCCTTTTTTGGACGGATATAAAGTCACTTCAAACCTTTCACCCAATTTTAATGACATTACTACTTCAAGAGCATATTTGAGGTTTGACAAACAAACAAAATTTGTTTTATCCAATTTTCGTCATATATAAATTTTTCTTCACATAACATCCTTGGATAAGTAATTATATGTCCAAGTCATATAATATTATCGGCCCAATATCTTATAGCCTTTTATAACATGATAATGATATTCAAGGTGTATGACACTTTGGATGTCAAATGTAAATCTTTCATGAGAGTGATAATAAACCATAACTTTGTTTTATTTGTTCTGTTCGATGCTAAGTAAATGATAGCATATAAAATACAATATAGTCAATTGTATACATAATCCAACACATGATGTTATAACATGTTACCAAATAAAACAAGTTATGGTACAATCTTTGTGAAATAATGTGTTTCATCATTTATAAGAAAAACATATAATTTATGTATTAGTTTATCAAGATATATAGCCTTTTCATCACAAACATCAAATATCAAATTATAAGCATGAATTTCATAACATTCACAAATATCAGAAACTATTATATAATTTCTAACATTTTAGATAGCATCATATAAAACAGTTATATGCTACCCATCTATTATATAATTCCCACAATCTTGAAATTAGACAACTAAAGTCGTTATTAATAGTCTTGACGTCTTGTATCACCAAAAACTACTAATTTTTAGCTTAAACCAAAGAAATTGAATCAACTTTATTAGCAACTAATGTCTCTTTAATCCCACATTGGTATTTCATGTTTAAGAGATAAATAATATTATTATAATGACATATTAATAGCATATAATGACTATAAAGCATACTTTATGATTGCTTGACATCAAATTAATACAACAATGGAATGTAAACGGTAAATTAGACATTCTGTATAAAAGATAAGTTAATACATATGAAACAATTTATTTTATGAATGAAAAATTGAAGATACAAATTTAATATAATACTAAAAGGGATTAAATTAAATTTATAAACTAACTCATTTCATTAATCACCTCGTTTTCATTTCTTTCTTTATCGTGTCACAAAGATATAGACTTAATTATGTAACATGCCATAATATATAATACAAATTAATAATATACCAATTTTACTTAAAAGAGCATACATATTTTTCAGTTTTTATTAATACGCTTTTCAATGTGTTAGAAAATCTCTTTTTTTAGAATTATTATATTGATAGTAAAGATTTGTCAAACAAGTGAACAACACATCTGCATAATTTTTTATCTAAACTTATAGGAATTGCAATAGAACTAATGTTTGGAAAATAAAAAAAAATCTCTAACATAACCCAATATTGTATGAATTATGATATGGATTTTGTTTGAAACAAACTCGAGTTACCTTATCATAATATGATCCACTCCAAAAGCAATTCGTGCTGATAACGTATTCTATAACAACAGCCTATTAACAACTAACATACAAGATATGTAGATATAAGAACATAGAATAGATAGAATAGAGAATGGAATGATTCATTTTATTGATGTGTGTCATAACAATTATTTGAAGCCTCTATTTATAAGGCTCTTACATTAATGAATAGGATATGAAGAGATGGAAGTTGGAATGTGAATAATCACCATAATAACTTATTTATAACAAGTTCTAGTTAAAATTATAAGATAGACTTGTCGTAACTTTTATACATTAATATTGTACTGCACTTGTTGGTGCTGGATATTTTGAAGATGTATTCTGCTGAAATATCTAAAGATACATCCTGAGTAGATCTTTAAGTTGTCATGTTCAGGAGACAACAGTATACTATATTACCAATACCCTGAATTCTACTAATTGTTTTTGTCGAATTAAACCATTTATGCAGGTTCAATTCAACTAACTAGCTGAAGACTCGGTCAAGCACCTATCTTGAAAGTCAATTGATAGCTGTTGAGCTCCCAAAAACGTGTGAAGACTTCCAACGGCTATATGGACTTAGTCTGTGACATCCCGAGAATTTCGGGAAGTTAGTTATTTCTTTTCAATATAAATTGGACCATTACTGATCAGCTTAGAGACGACACACTATCTCTTTTTCACCTAAAATACACTCATTTCAGCTTATACACCCACTCAAATTCATGGTAACACTTAGTTTGATCGGTCATCGGTTTCTAAAGTTGTATCATTTACATTTTTTATTAATAAAAACATCAAGGCAGGGGACTTTCGTCCGCTCCCGAGGTTTTATACCCGCGATCTAAACTGATCAAGGGCTTTCCTTGTACATATTGTGTCTTGTTCTTAATTTCTTTCGTCATTGTTCTCGTTGTCATTCCCGATGTTGTTACTGTGCTGATTCTTTTCATCTTCGTGATATTCTAGGCATAGTTGTAAATTTTTATTAACAATTTGCACCCTGATTATATATCAAACATCTTATTTACGATTTCAATAACAATTTTTCACTAAATCAACATAGCACTCTACCTCACAAAACTAATTTGGAATATAAAATTTACTTGTTAATTTTGACCAAAACAGTACTCAATTGTAAACTTTAAATTTTTTTCTTTTATATTAAAGTTACATTTTTATGATATAAATCTATAACTATATATATATATATATATATATATATATATACTATTAAAGCGCTCAATGAGACCATCCTCATCCCTTGGGTGTTCTACGTGGTATCCTCTTCCTTATTTCTATATAAATGTCCTTTTCTCTCTCATGCTTCCTCCATAATTTTAAAACGTTAATAACTTTTTCATACGAAATTTAAAAAAAAATTACAGCAAAATAACGAATGTTTTATTATCTTTCCAATGAGTATCATAGTGCTATTAAAAAATGGAAAAAAAAATGACTTTTTTTTGTGGGTTTTCGTTCATATATGAAAAAAACACAATGTAAATAGGTAATTCATTAATCATGTCTAGCCAAGTCACTAATCATGTTCAAACCATAAATTCTATTTTCATAAATAGCAGAATATGTTAAAACCACTTATTTCTTTCAAACAAAAAAAGTCACACCTTCAAGACCACCGCCTCAATCACACTCTGCAATAGTTATTTCTAGCTCTGCTCTTCATCCAAACATACATCTTTTTTTAATATATATTTTCATTCTAATTCATAAGATTAAAATTGTTGTTTCTTATATTATAGTACATTAATTTTATGTCACATTATAACACTTTTATTAAATTTATCTATTCTGAAAAAATTCCGGAATATAATGTAATACTAATATAAACTGCCAATGTGTCGATAATAAAATAAGTTTACCGATCGCATTAATTTATAACTATAAATTTAAAAAATATGGAGTAGAAAAAAAAATACAATAAATTTGATGACAGCCGAAATGAATGTTATAAAACGTACATAAAAAATTACGTGGCTATATTTACATAATTTTTTTATAGTGTAAAACGTTTTTTCATGAATAAATTACAATATCCCATTTAAAAAGTAAACTCTTTATATCTGGATCAATAGTTTACACTTTTATGTTTGGTTAGTTTTTTTTTTCCTTATGTTTTTATATTTTATTCTTCAGGTTTATTTGTGATGATTATTACAGTTCGTACCTGAGATATTGAAAAAGTAACAAAACAGAAATATAATTAATTGGTATAAATAAAAAAGATAAACAATATATGCGTTGATTGCAAGTGCCATGTTCTTTCTACCAAAAAGGTTACATCAATTCCACAAATCCATCAAGTCCTATCATCTTTCTACGGTAATATATGTGAGATTTTTTAGATTAGCACCAAACGCAAACACAGCACACAATGTTTGTTGTGTGATGTATGTTCATACAATACCTACCCACAATGTTTGGTGTAAAAGATGTGTTCATACAATACAATTACAAACTTTTTCGATAATTGATAGGGTCAAAGATTTACATTTGTTGGGAAGTTAATGATGCATTGATGAGGATAACCTGTCAAATGCACATGATTGTACTTTTCCACACCTGGTATTTCTTAGTATGATTTATATTTGTGCTTTGCTACAAATCTTCTTAAATTGAGAGCAATATTCCTTTGCGAGAGGTAATTATATTAGCTTATGCATTGTGTGCACAACGTACTGTTCAAGAGTGAGCATTACTTTGTTTGTATTTGGTTCGTTTACAAATGTAAACGAATCGAGCCGGAATCAAACAAGCGTATTTTTTATCCGAACATATTTCGATCAAGAATCGAGTGATTTGGGCAGCTCTATAATGGGAATCGACCTTTGAACAAGTAAATTACAATATAGGAAAAGATGATAACTAGTGAATCGAGATGTTTACTTGATAGTGACTTTCAAATCTTTGATTGTGATGTCCTGTTGCGATGAAGTAGGCTAAATTGTTAAATATCCTTGATTGATGGACAATGAGAGCGATCACTAAGGCTCAAGAGATGTGAAAACTCAAAAAGTGTGTTTTTAATTTTTTTTTGAACGTTCGCTTTTATATAAATAAAAAGAGCCAGCTATAAATAAGAAAATTGTTGGCCCATGCAGGTCTCGAACCTGCGACCTTCGCGTTATTAGTATTCAATTGTTAATTGGGTTAGAGTAATTGAATTGCATATAAGCTAGTTTAATAGTATTGATAATATAACTAGTAAATTAGCCCTCGTGTTGATGCGGGTTAAAAAACGTGAAAACATTAACATTGCCCAACTTATATTAATTTTCCAACATCATTCAAAATACAAATTCTAATAGAAGCTACTAGTTTACTAATTCATAATGGTTTTAAATAAAGAGCCGTAGTGATCCTATCTTTTAGTTTATAGTTGGTTCACAATATGGTAAACAACTATAAACCTAGATGGTATATGTTTTTCTACAGAGGGACTACATAAATTGGCGTTGTAACAAAAAAAAAAAAAGTGCACCAAGACCTTGACATAGAAAAGCCTTTGGTTCCATTCCATGGCCAAAGTCTCAAGTAGGAGAGGAGGTCTGGTGGTGATGGAGGGCAAAGTGATTTGATGCACATTTCATTTCTCATTTAAACTCCATTAAAATATGGTTGTAGCAGCAGGTTCAGTCTGGGCTTCAAATGCAAACTTGGCATAAAGTTTCAATTGCATCAACCTAAAATCTGAATAAGATTAAAATAACAGAAGACGACGTGTACCTTAGAGATTGGATTCCTCTTCTTATCAAGCTTCTCCTTCTTAGACTTCTTCATATGCTCCTCAGCAAGCAAAGCCATCCTCTTAGCAGTCTTATCATACAGATTCAATCTCAGCATAGTGTTCAAATTCCTCAACAGATTTTTCTTCATCGGAGCCCGTTTAACCTCCTTAATCAGCTTCACAACCGACTACACCTCGTCAGAGTTAATAGTCTAGCTAAATCAACATTCCCCATCGTAGCCCTGGGCAACACATACCTCTTCTTTTCACTCGTCTTCTCAAAACGATTCGTAAATCTAATCCAACTTCTCAAATTTGTCACACCCACAAATTCCACTTACGGATTACCGAGAGAAGCGTGACACACCAGGATTCAAGTCAACAGTTACAATAAACGACAACTATATGAGTAAAATAATGTTCAATCAACCATGCAATTTTAAGGAAAAGTTAACCAAAGTACAATGGAAGTATTTAAAGTTACAATTCCAAAAACGAAGTCAATACAATAATTTAAAAGTAGTCGTAAATAATGTTCAAATAAAATGATAGGATGCAATGCGACTCCGTGCATCCTATTCCATGACTGGTACCTTAGTGGCCTGAGAAAGCATGCTAAGTATATCAACATATAATGTTGGTGAGTTCACAGGTTTTACGTTTGCATCAAAAGTAAACTTTAGAAAACTAGATCCACATAATAATCTACAACTACATTGATGCTAGCTAGACATCGTTACAAGTTACTAAAGCGTAATTAACCATTGTTGAACGTTTGTAAAAAGTGGCCTTGTTTCCCGTAACTGAAACATCACTCACTGCCGTAAAGTTAGATAAGACAAATATGCACTTGCTCGGACTCCTGTCGACACGAGTGGGCTTGCTAGACCCAATAGAGATATTCACACTTTCCCCACTATGTTTGCACATATTCATGGTTCAAAAGTTAGAAGGACTTTAGACGAAGTCGCTTAGTACACATGTGATACAATGTAATATATGTGATCTAATATGTTAGTGTTTGTGTAGCATGTTTCTCCCCCAACAGGATAACAGTAAAATGGGTCGTGAAACTAACTTTAGGTTGCGTTTTCAATAAATAATAGACCAAAAGTATGTGATAATCTTCACTACTAAAACCCTATCATAACACACCTAGAAGTGTTTGACCGATGACATGTTGTTTTAATAACACTTGGTTGTCTAAACCATGACTTTGTATGTTTGCGTAAATGTTTGACTTCGACACGGACCATACAAGACCCGACATCTTGTTGGTGACCCACAATATCAGTTTAATAGTCACATGTAAGTTATTAGGTAACCGTACATGCAAAACATGTAAATTTGCAAGTTCTAAGTCATTACACAGCATGTTTCACACGAAGGGGTCACAAAACAGGCGAATGGATCAATATCCATATGATGGGGTTCACTATAACAGGTGAAGAGGTCAGTTACTAGGCGATCAAACCAGACGAAGGGACTATCATCCTAGGCGAAGGGGTGAGGCCTTCTCCCTTGCATACATGCGAAAGGGGGGGGGGGGTGAGCCCTTCACCCCAAGCAGCTGCAGCACTTTGTAGCGTTAAACCCCTCGAATCGACGCCGAAGCTTGTCGAAACATAGCCGACCAATACCTAGCCTATCGTCATCATGTCACATCATTAGCACATTAACGAATCAGGTTTCAAGCACAATCAGGTTTACCCAAAATGGCAAAAGATTATGGAAGTGTCACATCATGATGTATTCTTTACACAAACAGCAAAAACTCCGATTAAACAACATAATCATGTTCACAATCAAATCAAGCTCATACCTCAACTTCCTAACATGATCCTACACATAAACTCATAACACATCATGATGCAAACAAACACACCCTAAACATGCTTCTAAAACATGGATATTAATGATACATCATCATACAATCATTTCCGTAACATCTAGCACCGAAGCCCCATTTATCAATCATCATCATCTTTTGAAAACCATAGTTTTTGGAAGAAAGCACATTAGAAAGGGTAGATCTAGTTTAGAAAAGGTTTTGGGTAGGCTTTGTTGATAAAAAACTTCGCAAACTCAGCTCTAGATATCAAGGGTTCATGAACATAATAAACAAAATGAAAGAAAATGTTTTAGACAAGTTACACACCTTAGATATAAGCTTTGTTTATGAATTTGTAGGTATACAAGAAAATGAAGCTAATGCAACCCTAGTAAAATGTTGCATTAGGCCTTAAAAAGGTTGCATTAAGTCTAATGCACCTTTTATCTAGGGCTTGCATTAGGCGAAGTTGCATTAGACCTAATGCAATCTTTTCTTAAAGGGTTGCATATACTATTCAAATGCAACCTTTTTATATGCAACCTTCTATATATGGTAATGCAACTTTTTTACTTTTAAATGCAACTTTTTTACTTCTAAATGCAACCTTTGTTACACTAAAATGCAACCATTATTAATTTTTAATAGAAAGATGCAACCTTTATCTGTATCAAATGCAACACTTTTTATAATCTACAACTAACTATCTGATGCTAGCTAGACATC
>JAUTDX010005721.1:0-30493 GCA_030844895.1 Ambrosia x helenae
ATTTGTGTGATATCATAAAAATAGATTATTACTGAATTGCTTGGTGTATAAAACAGATTATTTCTTGATTAATATAGTTTCTAAGATCATATTTCATGCTAATTATTTATAATATTTGGGGACAAAAGTGTGACGGGTCAGCTTAGTTAAATGTCAGTGATTCTAAGACTGTTGTTTGCAGTCGAAAGACGATGTATAAGGGTACTAAGATGTAAAAGTTGCTGTTAACATTTATTGATTAAAGGAAAAGTCCCAACCGCCTACCATGACGTTGGCGTTTTAACAGGTGTGGTGTGAACTTAGAAGCCCAAGAAATGGCCACTAAGATCTTACAAGGTTTTACCCAAGGCCATTATAGCCTAGTGGTATCTTGGTGGTGAGATAAGACTTAGGGGCTCATAAGGTCCTGGGTTCGAATCTTACAAAGGGGGTTTTCTCATAATTATGAGTTTCTCCTGAATTGGTGACTTGGTGGTGGAATATGATCGCGTGGCAACACTGGTGGCACGATGATACTTCAGTGTTCCGTGAGTGATTCCAATTTGTTGGCCGTTCAAAAAAAAAGATCTTACAGGTTTAAAATGTCAAGACAAGTTGATTCATCACTACCCACTGGAGAGTTTCTTGGCCTTTTATATCATAGCGCTTTTTATATTTAACAAACTACATTCATAAATGTTAAATATTGGAAACGGTTTTTATCTTTTTTACGTGGTTTTATATCAGCTTTTTGACCGAGCCGATACCGATACATAATGAGCATATATCTATCCACTATCGACTAAATTACGTATTCAAAGAACAGATTCGTGACGACGTCTTGATATTAGTTTATTTTTACGGCTAATGTCTCGGACCCCGCCGCAACGCGCGGGTGCTTAATTCTAGTTTGAGTTAAAAGAACAAACAAGGTCTTACACTTTTACAAAGCTACTAAAAGATGGAATAAGAATATTGAGCAATACGACGTCGTATTAGCCAGTCTTTACTCTGTTAGCAGCAGATGCAGTATGCATAGCCAAAGTCTGAGCAAGAACCTGCAAAGTAAAAAACAATCGATAGATAAACAAACCCTAACCAGAGATTAAACAATGGCGGTTACAGGACACTTAAGCACCTATGCTGCATTACATTCTTCACCCATGATCTCCTTCGTTCCAGTCCACCACCACCTCCTTTCAAGGTCTAATCTTTATAACCATAACCACTCTCTTTCTTTAAATTTCACTTTTTTTGTATGAATTTTTACAAATAAAGCTCTTTTAATGCTTGCATAAACGCTCAATATCCAAACCCATGTTTCTTTTTTCATAGTTATGAGCTTTAAACTTGTTACACCCATTTTGTTTTAGTAGGTAATACATCTAGACTGCATTGGTTAAAGGATGTTGATTTTGTCATTCCAAAGATATATTATGTAACACCCTTGGCAAATACTACATAGATAGGAGAAATGTTGGGTGCATAAGGAATACTGGACCTCAAATATCAGTATATCACCAACTCGTTTTGGCCGCATTGGCTGTGGACCCCAACAGAACTCCGCGGTTAAGCGAGTTAAGGTGGGAGTAAGTGACCTCCTGCAAAAATCTCCACTAGGCAACCGAAAACAAATATGATGCAGAGTGGTTATCCTTTGAATGGAAGTTTATCTTTTATTTTATTATTTGAATTTTGAATTTTAATTTCCTAATGTCTTTATCCCCTTGGCCTTTGATACCTTTGGCTCCCTAGCGCCAGAAGCTATTCGTTTCTTGACCAGGGTCCAACGGGTCGTCCACAGCAATAGTTCATCTCCAGGGGCAAGGATTTGTCTTTAGTAGACTAGGGTTCGCAATTCAGAAAGGGGTGGCGGCGCAGCTTGTTGCCCATCTACCTTCTATTGTGATGTAATTTTCGTATTTCGTTTTAATAAAACATGAATTATTTTTGTTATTATGATTCCATCTTATAAATTGGATCTCTAGGTTCATTGTTAGTTAGTTTTTTATTAAGTTGAATATTGTAGAGTGTAGACCTTTGAAGGTTTTCTTGTACCTTTTGGTTCAACCCTTTGATTTGAATAATTCGAGTTTCTTAAGCCATTTGATTGCATTTGTTCCTGCATCATAACAAATATGTGAGTCCCTTGGGCCAAAACAGACAATGTTGGTGGTATAAGAGTCTAGATGCCACAAATATTTAGGTTAGTCGTAATTCGTAAACTTGTAGATGAATGCCGTCAGTCAAAATCTGGAATTTGATACTTGATTTTGCTGGTTATGAAGTATGAGCACTACTTAAGTTTTGACTTTAGAGCTTGTCCATATTCTGATTTCTGATAATCTGCTACTCATCAATGGCAATGGCTGTTCTCTTACTATTTAAAGGTTGCATTTTTATCATAATTACCTTGTTTCCTTTCTAACTGTATGACTATATCCCTTTCAACTGCAGGTTAATTTTAGTATTTTGTGAGACGAGAATCATTAACCCGTGGGCTAACAACACGCTGTCACGCTAACAAACCACTTGACATCATCAAGGATTTTGAACTGTCTCATACCACCATTGACAATGACGACAACAGCTTTCTGTTTAACGCTATAAACATGAGCTTCGTCAAACGCCTAGCTCTCGCTGGAAGATACTCTTCCCATCACCATCAGTAATCCAAAACTCGAACGCCAACATAGCAAAACAAAGGCTAAAAATGATCCTCTTTTCCGACCGATGCGCAGTCAGTGATGATGCAAAACAAAAGATAGTCAGCAATGTGGGTTAAACGCCCTCTCAGATTTCGTCGTCATTGAACCTCAAGATAAAGTCCAGCTCAGCGTCTCTACTGACCCCGCCCTCGGAACCGTCTATTCCGTCACCGTGCCAGTGAGACGGTACGAGCCGAGTACCAAGAGGAAGACGAAGGAGCGACATTGTGGATGTTGAATATAAAGACAATGGTTCCATATCTGGTTCAGTAGATGTCAAATTTGATTTCTATGTACCAACCGAATAACTTGTTAAGCAGTTTAGTTTGTATTAAGTTGTTAAACTAATTCCACTATGAATTTCATCTATGTGTTATTTCTTTGTAGCTTATACAAGTTTTTGACAGGGGTTAAGGTTGTAAAGATCCATAAAGATAGGACCTTTAAGTAACTAACATGATTTTACAGGGATCTGCAGTAGCTATATGAAATCACAAAATCTAATCCAACGGCCAGGATTAAATCAAGAATGACACGACTTGTTTCAACATGTTTTGTACGGCTCTTCCTAAAAAAACCTAACTTACTTACTTACTTTCCTCTTTGTCAATCAAGTTTGTGTCTAGAAGGTTTGAAGCAGCCCAAACATGTCTGATGAAGAGCACCACTTTGAGTCAAAAGCTGATGCAGGTGCATCCAAAACTTACCCTCAACAAGCTGGTACCATTAGAAAGAATGGTTATATTGTCATCAAGAATCGTGCTTGCAAGGTAGTTATTAACTCATGGATCTTTTTTGTTTGATTGTACTTTTTGATCAAATTTTAAATCTTTATTGTCTTTTATCTGAGATTCTGAGCTGGTGCAGTGATCATGTATTAAGGGCAAAATCCAAGTATTAGTTGACTTAGTTATGATAGTCTTAGGTGGTTATAAATTTATAATTAACTTAGTTTTGAGATGTTTATATAAGTGGATTCTTGCATATGATCGCCAATGATTTATATAACTTTTGTGAGCAAACCAAGATTATGACTCTTTCTTCTTTATTGTATAACTTTTGCACAAGTACCTGTTACAATCTCTTATTTTTACTAAAATTTTAAGGGGTGTGTTTGGGGTTGCGTTTTGAAATGGATTTTTAGATTATTGCGTTTTCGAATAATCAATTTTTAGTGTTTGGAGTTGAGTTTTGAAATGAATTTTTAGACTACCAAAACGCAATAATCTAAAAGCAGCTCCACCCCTGCTTTTCCAAAACGCAGAAGCTGTTTTGAAAAATCAATCCCAACACCCCTCTAACTTGCTCGCAAAGAAACCTTTTAAGACTCCAATCAGGTAACCAAATAAACCAGAATACTCTTACCATACTAATAAACACACCAAAATAAACTGAACCTGTCTTTTAACTTTTTTTCGGTTTGGCCCGTTTGACGTTCTTGATTCTTTCACACGATGATACGAACTAATTAGGATTAACTTCCAATATGTTAAGTTCCACTTAAAAGTGTATTCATTTACAACAAATTTCAACTCCGGAGGAATGAAAAGCTTTCATTTTTATTCGTCAACTATCGTATGTTACCGCATTTATTTTGGTACAGGTTGTAGAAGTTTCACATCCAAGACTGGAAAGCATGGTCATGCTAAATGCCACTTTGTTGG
This sequence comes from Ambrosia x helenae, assembly GCA_030844895.1. Classification (NCBI taxonomy): domain Eukaryota; kingdom Viridiplantae; phylum Streptophyta; class Magnoliopsida; order Asterales; family Asteraceae; genus Ambrosia; species Ambrosia x helenae. The sequence continues at coordinate 4,352 of JAUTDX010005721.1, forward strand.
AATTGATATTTTTAATGGAAAGAAGCTTGAAGATATTGTTCCATCTTCCCACAATTGTGATGTACGTTTATAATGCATCGTAACAGTTACTTTGTGTGCTTGTGTGCGTGTTTTCCTTTTGCGTTGTGAAAAGATGGTCTTTTGCAGCAAAGATGGTTGTTTAAATTCCTTATCTGAGATAATTTACATATGATTGCAGGTTCCCCATGTGAATCGTACCGATACCAGCTTATTGATATATCAGAGGATGGATTTGTATGTTTCGTTTTTCGTTTGTCTATTCTTTTGCTCTAATGTAAGAGTGCATATATTGATGTTGATTTAATAGGTGAGCCTGCTGACTGAGAGCGGCGGCACTAAGGATGACCTCAGGCTCCCAATGATGACACTCTGCTCACCCAGGTTTTCATAATTTTTATTTGATTTGATTATTGTTCGCATAACGCAGTTGGTTTTTGGTCCAGACTGTTCTTCATTTTGTAGACATTTTAACATTTTTTTCAAAAAACTCTTTATGGGTCAAATATAAATGTGCAGATCAAGGATGGTTTTAGTGAGGGAAAAGACCTTGTTGTGACAGTGATGTCTGCTATGGGAGAAGAGCAGATCTGTGCTCTTAAGGACATTGGTCCAAAGTAACTTTGTTGTTGAAATAAAACACTATTATTTAGCTTTAACTATAAATGGGTTCTTTAGTAGTAGCAGTTTGTGTTATGAATATTTACCTTTGGATCAATGGATTCATGTATGTATAACTTTTATGTATGGTTGGATTCGATGGAACGAGACGGTGATTAATATGTGACCTGTAGCATTACGGAACAAGTTTAAAATACAAAAGTAGCAAAATAATAGTTTTAATTAGGGGCAATTTCATATTACCCTTCTAAACTTTAAAATATCATATATACCCATACAAACTAAATATATATATATACAATTACAAAGTAGTTAAAATATCAAATATACCCAATTCATTAAAAACAATTTAATAAGTGACCATTTTGCCCTTGTTTTCCTAAAACTCTAAAAATTCATAGCAGTCCATCGTTAACTTCAAATTTGAATTGAAACATAACCACTTCTGTCGAACAATTTGGGAAGATGTAGCTTCATTCCATCATTCGATCAAATATGTAACTCAAGAAAAAGTAATATTCAAATTGAAAACTATTTAAAACAAATAAATAAAAAAGATAGCCATATATTCTTGGTAATTGAGAAAATTAAAAGCAAAATCGATAACCCATAAAGAATTGAAGCACTATATTCTTAGTATCTGAGAAAACATAACCACAACTAAACCAAACGAACAAAAACGATCCAGAAAGTGTTTAGAACAAAAACAAATAAAAATGCCGTTGATAAAAAAAAACCCATTATGTAATGCAAGTATAACAAAGAGTTAACTTCCTTTTCAGTCCTTGTGGTTTGTTCAAAAAATCTATTTTAGTCCAAAAGATTTTTTTTGTCTTTTTTAATCTAATAGTTTAGGTTTTGGTATCTATTTTGGTCCATTCCACTAACTCATCCATTTTCTTTGTCCTTTTTAATCCAATAGTTTAGGTTTGGTATCTATTTTGGTCCATTCCACTAACTTCATCTATTTTCTTTGTTAATTTCTTAAGAAAAGACCGAAATGCCCTTACAATTAAAAAAATAATATATATAAACCCAATTATATTAAACTTAATCATATTTTATGGTTATCTCGGAAGAGAAACCGGGTGGATATTTCACATCTTCTGTCACTCTCACCTCCTTAAAATTCCGACCGATTTTGAACTCATTAATTTAAATGGAAAAACCACAAACGATGTGACGGTTTTGAACTCATAGAAATTTATGTGTTTTTTTTATCATGCGCTAGTAAATTATTGATATTTCAAATTTTCGACCTCTATTAATTTTTCCATTAATCACCTCAAATTTTTTAGTTGTTAATCCATCACACAAACTGAAATACAGAAGAACAAATACTACATGCGTTTCTTTGCCGATTAATTTGTCGTTCTTGATTTAGACATCTAGTATTCGTCGTGTATACGTAAACAAGGGGATCCAGATCAGACAAAAAAATAAACAAATTTGAGCGAAAGAACTTTAATGGCAACTACTAATTCGTAGTATAAGCTAACAAACATCAACAATCTCCATCATTAAGTACAATTGTATAAATACAAAAATCGGTCGGAATTTTAGGAAGGTGAGAGTGACAGGAGATGTGAAATACTCACCCGGTTTCTTCTTCCGAGATAATCATAAAATATGATTAAGTTTAATATAATCGGGTTTATATATTAATGTTGAAGAATAGAATTTAGGGTTTTTATATATTAATTTTTTTTAATTATAAGGGCATTTTGTTATTTTGTTAAGAAATTAACAAAGAAAATGGATGAGGTTAGTGGAATGGACCAAAATAGATATCAAACCTAAACTATTGGATTAAAAAGACAAAGAAAATGGATGAGTTAGTGGAATGGACCAAAATAGATACCAAACCTAAACTATTGGGTTAAAAAGACAAAAAAAATCTTTTGGACTGAAATAGATTTTTTGAGCAAACCACAAGGACCGAAAGGAACTTGACTCTATAACAAATAAAAGCTTGCTTTTCGTTTCCATGCCATCGAGGGAACAGTTGAGGAGGCGAAAAGCCGAAGAAGATTCGGTTTCTAGATGTTGATCACAATCAAAATCAAAATTAAAATTAGGGTATAAAAATTATAATAGAAAGGGGTAAAATGGTCATTAAGTAAAATTTCAATAAAGTTGGGTATATATGATATTTTAGTTTTGGTTGGGTATATATGAAATTCTTTAAGTTTCCAAGAGTATATATGAAATTAGTCCTTTATAGGGGTTATGTGCCGAATACGTCTGTAATCTTCTGTTTATGTTTCTGATTTAAATTAATATGGAATATTAAGTTAATGATGTCTTGTTTACTCGAGTCATACAAATTGTTCTAGCTAGTGCAGATGAGAAATTATAAAATTAAGTACATAACAATATAACATATTACATACATACATGATCATTTTCTATCATGCAAGTTACAAGTACCTTGGGGTTCATTAATTTGGAGGTTGGAGACCATAAATTGACACCTAATATAGTAATATGCAATTGAGTTCATGACATCAACTCTCAGTTGGTACAACATTTCCTTTTGAGTTCATGATCTCATCTTAGTTATATACCATTGAACACATATCCGACTGTAAGATCCCACATCGGTTGTGTAAGGGAGAATAGAACTCCTTATAAGGGAGTGGCCACCCTCAATATCACAACGCGTTTTGGCCAGTCCTTCGGGGGTGAGACCAATGCAAAACCGTGAGCTTGGTCACAGTCTAATACGGCTGGGCGGGCAAAGCGGACAATATTGTGGTACGGGTTACCGTGGGCTGTTACACCGACCTTTGAGATTCGGTGCCTCTTTTCGAAATACAACATATCTTTAGATTAAAATTCCATACTGTGGACGTTTTTCATGTATAAATACAACATTGTCCGCTTGCCTACCATCGTTATGTAATTTACCCTTTATGATATGAATTAAACAATTGATGCTATATAACTGGGGACAGCTACACATGTATACTTTTTAAGATTAGTGTACTTATCTCTCTTATTGGAGTTCCTATAGGAAGTTACCTTTCTTCTCTTGTTTGGGGTTTTTTTTTTATTGGGGTGATAGCTCTGAAAAGACAGATTACCCGTCTTTTCTTTTATCTCTGGGGAAATACGATCGGGAGGGGCTGATTCAAAACCCTCTGGTAAAATAAGAACAGCCCCCACATTCAAACCCCCCTTTTTACCATTAGCAAGAACTTTTTTAAGTTGCATACCATAAGGAATTCGAACAACTGCTTCAAATACAGTATCGGGAAGTACCGCATGCGGAACCTCAATATCCACCGGTTTATTAGCTAAATGGCAATTGGCGCATAAGTTAGTTATTATTCTACAAAGTTATTTATTGGAATAGGGATATAATTGGGAATGAGATGTGAAAGGTTTTTAAAACATTGTTAAATTTTAAGGATAAATGTGTTTTAAATCTTGTTCATGAGATCAACTAAAAACACATTTATCCTTAAAATTTAACATGTTTTAAAAACCTTTCACATCTCATTCCCAATTATATCCTTATTCAAATAAATAACTTTGTAGAGGGTTCCCGCCCGGGCTTGGTCTTGAGTTTGAATCCTGCACACCACGAAAAAAATTCGCTCTAACGGTTTGAGATAACTTCAAAGTGGACACCGGTGCGTGGGTAGAGATTCGAACTCGAGTCGAAGGGTTGTCTGTCGATTGGGTTTACCGCTGAAGCACACCTTCCAAAAAAAAAAAACTAACTTTTAAAAGTGTTCCCAATTATATCCCAAATCATGATGTTTTGAATTGTTTTGCCTAGAAAACCACCACATATAACAATTAAAAACCCAAAGCAATATATTCTAGAATTAAAACTTAAAACCTAACTCGATCCTAATCTCAATAATGATTAGATCCCTACATTCGTTCATCTTTTTACAAATGTTTCATGTTTTATTGTTATTTCTCTTATATCTCAATTGAACTAGCTACAAGAAATATATCTTGTACTTTTTTTCCCTTGATATCTATATGTTTGGTGTGATTATATTAGTTTTGTTGATTTACAACATAATATCCAGAGTAGAGTTTTTAAGATTAAAAAAAAGAAGAATATTAAACTACTTGTGGATGTGATAGTATGGATATAATCTAAAATCTAAATGCATAACATGAACGAACTTTTTTTTCAAACCATCCGTTGAATGCTTTGAAAACTGAAGGAAAAAAAAAAGTTTATAAAAGGGTATAACACAAGATCCAAAATGCTAGAACCCAAAAAACACCTCAATTCAAGTGACATGAGACCAAAAAACTGAATATAAAAAGACATAATGTACTTTGTTGGAATGAATATCTAGACTTTACCAAATTGATAATTACTATACTATGTAATTATTAATCAACCCCAATATATTCTGACAGGAAGAAGCCAAAAAATCACAAATTATTGTTATCTCAATAAATAATATTATATACATACCATATACTTGTATTTAAATAACATAAAACCGTGTGTTAACAATGGTCAATAATTTAGTCACAAAATAAGTGCAATTACATATTTATACTTAATATATGATTAGAGAGTGAAACTACATTTGACCTTTATGTGTTGCTTAGTTAAAGACGCAAGTTCGAATATCACAAAGGGGGTTTTCTCATAATTATGAGTTTCCTCCTGAATTGGTAACTTGGTGGTGGAATATGATCGCGTGGCAGCACTGGTGGCACGATGATACTCCAGTGTTCCGTGAGTGATTCCAATTTGTTGGCCGTTCAAAAAAAAGTTAAGACGCGAGTTAAGTAACGATCCTAACAACCAACAACGACGTGACAATTACGATGTAGCTTGATTGTGACATGTTGTTTAAAGTAAGTACATCAAATGAACAAAGATAAATTGGCATTTGTTTATACAACGTATAAAACCTATTTTAGTTATATAATAAACCTATTTTAAAGCGATTTTTTTTAATTATATTGTTTATTAGACTTAAACTCAAGATCTTACAGGGTGTTTTAAATACTTTACCTTTGGTGGTCAACATAATTTAGTTATACAATAAATTAATTACACACAAAAGTCATGTTTGTATTAAAATCATAGTGATAGGAGGATTGTTTTGGAAGATAGAAGAAAAAGGAGAGGAGAGCAGAGATGAACAACTACTCATATGGCAGTGACCTGTGCTTCACATGATTAGCCCCTTAAAAAGAGTATCATGACCTTCCAGCAAAAAGTTAAACAGAAACAAGGTAAAAAAGTTAACTTACAATAATAAATAAATAATATTTAATATCCCATAAATAAATAATCTAACCAAAATACTTTAAAAGTAGTTAAATTTAATCCCCTGAATCCCTCTCCACTTCCCAAGATTCAACAAAACCCAACAGATTCTCTTCTTACAATTACAGTAAAACCAGACAAACATTTCTTGAATAATCTTAATATTTTCAAGAATATTTAAAATTCAAGTTTTCTTACCTTTTTTTTTTTTTTTTCAAAAACTACATTTTGTGTAATGTAATGTGGGAAAAGAAAAACTTATAGTAATTATTTCAAACACTTAATCAAGAATTTTTGTTTACAAAGATGAGGAAACATGGTTGGCAGCTTCCCTATCATCCTCTTCAGGTGTGTGTCTATGCCATTTGCTTACATTTAGGGTTTTTCTTTAACTTTAGCTTTTAGGTGCTAATAATGCTTTTATGTCAACTTTTACTCCATTGTTGAATTCTTTTGGGTACTTTGGTAATTTAGCTTCTGGGCATTTACAAGTTCCAAATGTTATCCATGTCATTGTTGAATCTTTAAGTTTTAGGGGGGTTTTAAGATTTAGCAATGGGTGGGTGTATGATTTTACACCATTGTCTTCATCCAGTATCTTCAAATACTTTTTTTAATGGTTTTTTTTTTTAAATAATATTTTTAGCTTTTTGGTTTTGATTTTTAGATTTTTCAGCTTCTGGGTTAGTGTTTTTTTTTTTTTTTTTTGTTGAAAATTTTAACTTTTTTGGATATTATTTGACACCAATATGTGCAGGTAGTGGCTGTTTCTGTGTTTCTGGCATTGGGATTTGCTTTCTATGTGTTCTTTGCACCTTTTGTGGGAAGAAAAAGATGTATCAGTATATTGTGATGGCTGTTTACACTCCTTTTGTAAGCTCTACTTTAATCCCATTTGTTTTTTTTATATATGATTTCATTACTGTTTTTAATCATTTTTTATGTTACTTTTATGAAACTTGAGTCACTTGTTTATCATCTTACCAGATTGTATGTGCATTTGGCTTGTATATTTGGTGTGCTGGTGCTGATCCAGCAGATGCAGGGGTTTTCAAGTCAAGAAAATATTGTAAAACTCCCAACAGGCAAACAGATGCTAGAAAAGAAGGGTCCAACCATGGTGGGGAATCGCTAACTAAAGACGCGAATGATGATAAGACTAAAACTGAGAAAGCCAGGTCATTGCCGTCATGTTTTATGGCTGTTTTGTGTCTGATTCCTCGTGCTATCGCGTGCCATTGCTCGGGACCAGAAGACGAGTCTTCTCATCGCCATACAAGTGAAGATGGCATGTTCTACTGCAGTTTGTGTGAAGTTGAGGTGCGTTTGACTTTTGAGGTCAAAATATCATTTTCTGACTTTAAAACTGTTGTGGTGTCTTGTAAATTTAAAACTAATTGAATTACTACAAAGAAATTTGTTATAGAAAGAATATTATGTTACAAGCAGGCTGATGAAAAACTTGCAGCATAATTCCATCCATTTTTTATATTCAGAAGTCATAAATTTGACCTGAAAAGTCAAAGTCAGAAAATAAATCATAACAGTTGATTAGTTGAACATTCTAAATGGTTGGCTTTCTTGCAGGTTTTCAAGTACAGCAAACACTGCAGAGTCTGTGACAAATGTGTCGATCGATTTGATCATCATTGCAGGGTACGCTGATGAATTTATGCGAATACTTATTTTACCTTCTGGTGACTAATTAAAAGTCTAATGCTTTGACTTTCTTGTAGTGGCTCAATAACTGTATTGGGAAAAAAAACTATAAAAAGTTTTTCGCACTTATGGTCTCTGCTCTTCTCCTGGTAAGGTCCAACCTGTTACCTGTGAGATATATGTCTGTATTGACTTTTAGTCAAAATTCCAACATCTAACACAGGTTTTATGATGTTTGACTTTAACAATTGAAGCTTATATTACAATGGTCAACTGGGATTGTTGTGTTGATAAGTTGCGCCATCGACCACAAGAGATACAAATCTGAAGTAGCTTCAAAGTTAGGAAGCAGTTTCACATTAGCGCCTTATGTTGCAGTTGTGGTTAGTATCTAATTGACTTTTCGAAATTCAAAATTGATGATCTTTGACTGATACTAGTCAAAATCTGACAGGCAGTATGCACGATTTTAGCAATGATTGCCACGCTGCCGCTCGTCCAGCTCTTCTTCTTTCACATTCTTCTCATTAAGAAGGTGATCTTGGTTAATATCTTACATTTATGTTTTCTTGTTTTCTTTCTACTAGACGCCTTACGATAGGCGTGTAGAACACAGGCTGGGTTGTAAAAAACAATATTATCACAATAAGAATCTAATATTTGAACAATATCATTGACCCCTTTACGGTTGGTTTGAGATAAAACGCAACCCATATCGCCCATTTTAAAGTAAATGGGTCCAAATGCCATGCCATGCCACTGTAGGAACCATTTTAGTGTCATGCTTATATCTTGTTTTATGGTTCTACCATTAACGGTGACAGGGAATTAGCACATACGATTATATCATAGCATTAAGAGAGCAGGAGCAACAAGGATTTGGGGGCCCACAAAGTCCTCAAATGTCGCCAGCTAGCTCACTCACAGGCTTCAGCAGTGTCAGTTCTTTCAATACTTTCCGCCAAGGGGCTTGGTGTACACCTCCAAGGCTGTTTGTTGAAGATCAGGTAACTTCTTTACTTGATCCTTTTAGGGTGGCCCGGGTAGCAGCAAAAAACATGTCATTCTCAATACGGGTCAAAACCTACACTTCCTATTTCACTGTATCTTTGTGTTTGTTAAATATGTATATTGTATGCAGTATGATGTAGTCCCACCTGAGACCAGTTCAGTTAGCTCACTAGGAAAAAAGGCTCTTGATGACCCCATCAAGAAAAAGAACCCTGGAACTGTGAAGATCAGCCCATGGACCTTGGCCCGTTTAAATGCAGAAGACGTCTCAAGAGCCGCAGCAGAGGCCCGAAAGAAGTCCAAGATCCTGCAACCCGTGTCAAGAAAAGAAGCTGTCCAAATGGGTTTAAACAGGCTCGAAAGGGATAGAAGCTTTGGAAGAAGTGACCGCCACATGTCCTCCTCAAGGCTAGGAAGCAAGCAACAGCTCCGCATAACAGAGAGCAAAAGTTCTAGCATCATTGGGAGTGAGGATAAAGTAACCGATGATATACTATCAAGTTTAGTGCCTCTGCAGCGTGAAGCTCATGGTGTATTCAGAACCACCGGTTCATCACCAGACAGTAGCTTAGACTCGCCTAACATTCAACCATGTATGGTTTCTTCAGGAGCAGGCAGGACCGGGACGCATAGAGATATTCCTGTCTCTGGTAGACCTGAAAAGCATGGGATCGTGTCCTTTAATAGATCGGTGAGTGACGGATACGATGCATCTGGTGGGGAAGATAGTGACCGTGTCCCATCACGACCGGCACAAAGATCTGGAAACACAAGCGCGCGACTCTTTGATGCTGATCAAGACGACAGGATAGCTAAATTGAAAATGCCGTCATCCTCGAGATTCGAATTTGAAAATTGACTCGCTTAAAAGAAATTTCAGATTCTTTAACATATGTTTTTAAGTTAAAATGATTGTAAGGAACTAGTAATCATTCTGCAGTACTTAACATTATTTACATCATCACACAGTTGTAATATGGAATTCAAAAGTACTAACAGAACACTTATTCTAGACATCACTGAAACATGCTGAACAATCATCTTACGGCAAGCTAACATACTCGCGAGCAACGTCCTCAACGATCTCAATCATCAACTCACAATGCAAAGCCTTACAATACATATACAACACAGCATTCGTCGACACACTATGAAGCAAAGACAAAGTCAAGACACCCGTACCCATAACAAACTGCACCGCAAAAGGCCAGCAGCTCCTCCACCCATCAACCGCATCAAACCTATTTTTGTGTTTTCGATGTGCTTACCTTGCATCAAATGGCTCACTGGCTCCTCTAGATGTTAGATAAAAAGGGGTTCTACAAGCTACTATTACGAGGGTTTGTTGGTGTATTTGGAAGGCAAGAAATGATGTTATTTTCTCGAATAAATCAATCATTACTTCTCAAATGGGGGAAGATATCAAGTCGCTTGGTTATCTTTAGATCAAGCATTTCCGTAGTTGTTTTCTTGCCTCTGGCATCTTTCTTAATAAAATGTGCCTAAAAAAACCATCTATATATTAGACTGAATAGTAATTGTCAAAAGTTAGCGAAGTTACGAAGTCGACTTTAATAATATAGCAGCAAACCAAGGCCCAATAGAAAGGAAAGAAAAAGTCGCCGTTGCCGGGGATCGAACCCGGGTCACCCGCGTGACAGGCGGGAATACTTACCACTATACTACAACGACTTCTTGTTATTGGGATCTGGCTCACGTTATACCTTTTATTGTCTCATGTGGTATGAAGGGGAAGAAAGGGTTATTTACTTATTTTAAAAACTTTTTTAGGTTGTGAAAACCAATGAAAACACTTTTTTTTTAAGTTATGAAATCTAATATACACATTTCCAAAGTGTTTTTTTTTTTTTTAAAAAAAAACACCAAAGAATATGTTTTAAAAAATTAAATAAAAGACTTAACATGTGTGCAACACTAAAAAACAAAATTGTTACATTTTTTTAAAAATTCTATCACCGCTTTTTGTTATGTTTTATTTTTACTAAAAACGCTTAGAAATGTGTATATACATGCCCTAATTTTTTTAAAAATTGTTACATTTTTTTAAAAATTGTTACATTTTTTTAAAAATTCTCATCCAGATTGACCAAATGAATGAAATACTATTAGCTTGAAAAAGAGTTCATCCAGTGAATCGCATTGCGATGATCATCCTCTCATCAACAAACAAAGATTGAACTGGAAACCCACCTAACGTGACATTGTTGTTTCATGTTCATCTTCTCCATTAAGTATCACTGTGCAATCATATTCATTAGCTTGTGAATTTGTTATGTAGTCGTCTTCTCTGTCCTAGTTGGCTAGTTGTGAGTGTGTTGCATTGTTTATTATTTTTCTTTTGTTCTAGTGCGGTCCTAAATACATATGTAACTAGGATTTTATTACCCCGCGCTTTGCGGCGGGAGCTCCTGTTACGGTGAGGGTTTGGTGGACGTTAAAGATCGTGCGTCGCTGTGGGAGCTCCTGTTGCGTGGAGGGTTTCGTGGACATAAAAGATAATATTAATTGACTGTTATTCTCGCGTGGGCTTAAAAAAAATACTCGCGGCTAAAAGCTAAAAGTTTGGTGGTCAAAGTTTGAAATCCTAAAAGCTAAAAGTTTGGCCATCAAAGTTTAGTGGTCAAATTGGAAGAAAATAAAGTACATAAGTTAGTAAGAAAGTTAGTGGCCAAAGTTGGGTGGTCAAAGTTTGAAATAAAAAAAACTCACAGTTTGGTGGTCAAAGTTTTAAATCCTAAAAGCTAAAAGTTTGGTGGTCAAATAAGAATAAAATAAAGTTAAGCTAAAAGTTAGTAGCCAAAGTTTTAAATCCTAAAAGGTAAAAGTTTGGTGTTCAAATTGGAAGAAAATTAACGTATGAATTTAGGTGCCTATATTATGAAGTTGAAGAGGGTTTTTTAGTAAATAAATGAGATTCATATATTATCAATTTGAATGAGGGATGCCTATATTATGAATGACGGCTGCTGCATATATTAGCAATTTAAAATAGGGCTGAGGGCTTATTAGTAATTAAGTATGGAGGGACACTGTAGAAGTGTCCCTCCTTTAATAGATACTAGGTGTTAGTTGCCCGCGCTTCGTCGCGGGCGCGGCTATTGTGCATACATGTTAATGTTAGGTAGTACTATGTAAGGGTTTTGTTTGTTAGACTGCTAGGTTTTCTTCGAAGCGAAACTTTTATTTGGGTCGGTCAAAGTGGTCTTTAATTGATTGTAAGTGGTCTTATGTGTGTACACTATATTGTTTAATTTGCAACCGTAGTTTGAAAAGGAAAAAAAAACATGATTGTGTTTGTATTTCACTTTTTAGCGAAAATGGTGTCATAATAAGTGGACCAATAGAAATATAATATGAGGACATAACGTGCACCTGTTATTTTCTAATGTACACGGCCTCTAGCTCGGCTCGTTTTAACTTTTTACTAAGCCAATACCGAGTAGCTCTCCAACCGCTACGTGTCGTTTACACCCTTAAAGTAAGCATTTAGTTGGGCTGATTAAAATGATATTTAATTGTGTAAAGGTGGGTTTTATGTGTGTGGACAAAAAGTAAGCAGAGTAAATTTCTTTTTTTAATAAAGTTGTATACACTTTCAAAAGTCAACAATATAAGCTGAGGCAATTTACTACAAAATAGCTGGCGCAAGTTAGAGGAAAGACACTGTTAAAGTGTCCTTCCTTTAATATTAAAGGATAATATATAATATGTTGTGTCTATTATTTGAAGACGAAGATTGCTACATTTAATACTTTATTTTCATGGGCTTTGTTTGTATGATGTTAATAAAAAATGAAGATATTATTTGGCTATTGAATGAAGTGAAGAAGAAAAAAGAATACATGAAATGATATAAAGTATAAAGCATAAATAAAGAAGAGAAGCATATTTACTTTACACTCTTCTTTTGTCATGTTTTTCCTCTCCATATTTTATGATTCTTGTACTCAACCTACAAGCCATCTAACTCGGGGTGTTTTTGGCAAGTGCTAAACCAATAACTGTTAAATTAGTAAGAGGTCTCTGAATAGGTAAGAAACTCTGAACCAGTAAAATGCTGAACCATTAAGCGTTGTTTGGTTGTATCTATGAATGACTATTTACTCATTTGAACTATTATGTGCTGAATGAAATGTATCTGTTTAGCCAGAGCTCCGAATAAGTGTATAGATTAATCAAAAATTATAAAAGGAAAACACAAAACATCATAGAAAATCCAAATTATACATAAATGCTTCAAAATCTATGGAAACATACGAAAATCTAAATAGAAATAACACAACATACGAAAATCCAAATAGAAATTAATACTACATGTACAATTTTAATTTGAATAATTTGAAAGTAACTGATTAGCAAGTTAGTCACGTAAAGTATTCATATAATCAATGCCTTATAAAACCCATTTTATGTCTTGAACTAACAGACCATCATTTTCTCCTTTTTGTATTTCATGATCATTTAGGAGGAGGAAAGAGGGGGATGCGGAAAGCAGTGATGTGGAGGAGTTGGAGGAGTTATGGAGGAGGAGTTGGGTTGGACAAGGATGAAGTAAGGGGAGTTGCAGCATTTAATATCTTTTTATTGTTGATCCATTAAGTGTTGAATAGTCCCATTAAAAGGTGAGTTTTCATGAACCAAACACACAAACCTCATCGATTCAGAGGTAAACTCTTAATGAAATCATTAAGAAGTGAACTAAACAGCCCCTCAATTAGTGGCGTGAAAAAACTATCTCGTTAAATGTTAAATATTGATTGTTTTAAATGTAATTCAAACAAGCTATTAATGACACGCCATGTTTAAGAGTAATTTTGTAGGTAAAACTATTAATGACACACCAAGTAATGTTGTAGGTACGTGTACTTTAAACAAGCTGGATGGTTTAAGTATATCAAAATTGGGTTAAGAGAATTTTGTGTGTAAAGTTTTTTTCTTTAATTATCTATAATAATATAAATTTAAAAAATCATTATAATGGGACCATTTTCATCTCTCAAACATTCCATAAGCTAAAAGCCATGTGATCTCTATCGCTAGTCGACAATGGGAAACTTTATTGACAATTTATTCACATGGAATCCATAGTCATCCCATCTTATTCACTCGAATCATGCAACGATAATCATTTTAGTAAATAACTTCAAATTAAATCCTTGTAATGAAATAGATCATGAAACTAATGAACCAAATGTTAAACCCAATTTATACGCAACGAAACAATTTCATAGTGAAGTTTAAATTGTTTTCGTGTTATTAAAGCAATTTCATAGTGAAGTTTAAAATGATTCCGTATTATTATTGATAGTAACTATGACAAACAAGTTAAGATAAAAACCAGCAGTCTAGCACTATGAAACTATCTGATTTTAATTAATGTGGTTAGTTCAGACTTACAAATTGCTTCATAAAAGTTACAAATAGGAAGAAAACCCAAGTTGAACGACCTAATTATTTAGCATCATTGAAGAAACGCTAGATTAACACATGCATAGACGAGCACAATAAAGAGATAATTTCATTGGTAGTGGCCAGACAATTACAAATACTTGAATACAAGAGTTATAATGTTTCAACTATAATATCACTTTCTCAACTATCACCGAATTCTCTAAGTGTTTGTGTATGGAAAACAGAATGAATCCTTCTCCTCAGGATAGAAGGGGTATTTATAGGCTTGTAAGCCATCTTGTGATGGTTGATTTGAGAATGACAGTTGTCCTGCGCGGGTCCCGCACGTTTGTCAACTGTTGGAGCTCAGGCACTGTCTTCCTGTGATAGGTCCACGTGTCTTACAATCGTCCTTTATGTCCTTTCTCTGTACCTCGTACCTGCAGGTGATCATGGAGCATGGAATAATGGCCTCTGATTAGCTATATGTCCCTTTCACTATCGGATCATAGCTGGCATGTACTGGTCGTGCGCAGGCTTCTAGAAGCTTTGGTCAGCGCCTCTGCTAACGTGTGTGAAGATGTGGGGCCGTACGCACACACAAGTACATATCTCTTCAATCATGGTATTAAAAATTCATTTTCAACTAGTATTCTAACCATCCTATGTTTAATTGTTTATTAACCCTTTGTAGTCACTAAAAGGTTAATAAAGGAACAATTGTGATATAAGGCTATATGGTGTGGTCACCAACTACCTCAAATGCCACATCAACGTCACATATTTCCTCATCCCTTCTTTAAATCAAGGAAATGGTTTTACCCATTCTTTCCCCTTCGGCCTTCACCCTTCATTTTTTTTAAAAAAAAGAGAGAACTAATCACAGAGCTCGGTAAAAATGGTAGATTTCCACCGAAGATGCCGAAGAAATCTGGGGGGTGCCCGATCGGTGGGCTTGCCACCTCACCTCACTGAGTATGTTTCCGAGTCCACACCAAAAGGCCTAAAACACAAGAGTGTATCTTTTAGAGTGTCCGGAGTGAGGCGGCATGGAGGGGCGGGAAGGCTCACCACGCGCGGAACACCGCCCCGTAGGGCGGGAAGGGTGGGTGAGGAGGGGGTCCACTCCTTATAGTCTTATTAACAAATAATTATCCAGGAGTTTAATGAAAAGTATCCAACACGTCACCAACGTGACAGTTGAAAATTAAAGACAACTCTACAGATAGATATTTCTATATCATTCACATCCCATCCCCTCCCTATACAGACGACCGACTATATTTACCCCCAAAACCTAACAGTACTATTAATAATATTATTATTATCATCATCATCTCGATTGATTGATTGAATGAGTGGAAGTGAAGGAAGCTCGGGACACTCAGCAGACGCTCCGGCGAAGAGGAAAGACAAGGCGAAGGTCAGCCGGACGTCGTTAATATTATGGCACACTCACCAGAACGATGCTGCAGCTGTCAAGAAGCTTCTAGAAGAAGATCGCTCTCTCGTCAACGCTAGAGATTACGATAATCGCACTCCGCTTCATGTCGCTTCGCTTCATGGATGGATCGATGTTGCAAAGTGTTTGATTGACTATGGCGCTGATGTCAACGCTCAGGATCGTTGGAAGAATACGGTAACGGAATATTCACTGTTTTTTATGTTAGTTGATTGTTTTTATGTTTTAAATGAAATTAGTTAACTGTTTGCCCTAATTTTTACTTGTATTGATTTGGATTGATGATCGATCTTGTTGTTGATTAAATTTCTACGATGAAATTGATGATGCTTATTTGTTATATGCTTATTTGTTAGTACTGTTTTCTAAAGTTAATACTGCATTGCTGTTTGTGACAGCCACTTGCTGATGCGGAAGGAGCGAAAAAACGTAGCATGGTTGAGTTGTTGAAGATGTACGATGGCGTGTCGTTTGTAAGTTAAAAAATACTTAGCTTCTTGTGTTCGTTTACTATATGTAGCATGTACATATTTGAGTTGTGGTGTAACTGTTTGAAGTGTGTTACGGATCGCATTTGTGCGTTAGCTCAGTTGTTTGTTTTTTAGTTTTTATGTTTCACGAATTCTATATCAGAATCATGTTTTAGATACAGAGTAAGAAGAGACTTGGCCTTGCAGTTATATCCTTGGCATGTTTCTGTTTATTTGTTCTTAGCTTTTCATACTGTGTCATAATTCATAGGGATTGTATTCAGAGGTTGCTGATGTCTTTTTTCCGTGAAATTTCTTAAAAAAAGTTAATTCAACCCAGTGTTTGCAGAAATGAACTTAGTCTGTTCTTTTATTTGGTCTAACCTGTTTCATCATGGCCAATGAAATACTTTCTTCTGGATTTGTTTGATAGGTGAGATGATATCAACGATTGTTGCATTGTGTATGCCTTGTGCTCTTTGTTCCATGAAATGCAACATGTTTCATTTTGGGTTAATCTAAAACGTGCAACATTTACTTTATTAGAAAATATGTATCCAAATTACCCATTTGCTCATCAACAACTGTTACAGGCTATTTGTGATGTTAGTTTTGGTCTGCGAGTTTTCTCATTTCTGTATTATTAAGGGACATTTTCTGTGTGAGGGAGGTAAACGTGCAGTCATGAAATGCAACATAAGTACTCATAAATGTAAATTTGATTGCGTATCTGCAGGCCTTAGTTTAAGTATTGTTCCTAAAATCATGGAATACTCTCAACTTATGCTTACTCACATTATATTGATATGCTTTTATTGGCTTCAAAATATTTTACATTATTGGTGCAGGGCCAGGATGGAAGCCATTCTGAACCAAAGCCTGTGCTACCTCCTCTTTCAAATAAGTGTGACTGGGAAATTGACCCTATGGAGCTGGACTTCTCAAACTCACACATTGTAGGCAAGGTCTGGTTTTGTGTGCTGAAATATATTTATATGTTTTACACTTTTACCAGAACATGTAAGTTGGAGGCAAGAATTGAGGATCCTTATTCTGTGTGATCATTCTTTCACACCTCGTGTTATTCACTATATTCGTCTTAATATTTAGCAAAAAACTCTCTCACTTTCTGTAGATATCTGTTATACGCGATATCTTTTTACACCTTCTGACACATGGGTATGGCGGTATGCACATAGTAAGGAAGAGGATTACTTTGTGAAATATCAGAAACAAATTGTGATCCTTTTGTTTTATGAATAAAATCTCTTTGCTAGGTTTTATAAGGGTTCCCTGTGGTATCGGGCCAGCTAGTTGTTCATAGTAGTAATCATAATATCATTTTATCCGCACACATGTTCAAGGGTTCATTTACCATTTTTAGAGGATCCTAATTATTTGCAAGTGTTTGAATAGGCAAGAATTCACATAATGTTTTTATTATTATTATTATTATTATTATTATTATTATTATTATTATTATTATTATTATTATTATTATTATTATTATTATTATTATTATTATTATTACTGCTTAGAAGTGCAATACAACCAAGTACCATGATTAAGCTATCACACTATGTTTTCTTCTGTTAAGATGATTTCAAGGAAAATTAAACTGTAATAACTTCTTTTAGGGATCCTTTGGTGAGATTGTAAGAGCATCTTGGCGTGGAACCCCTGTAGCTGTGAAACGTATACTTCCAAGTCTCTCAGATGACAGATTCGTGATGTGAGTAATATTATGATTACCTAGTTTAATTACAAGATATATATGTTTTTGAACTTGGTATATGGTGAATGTGCGTCATCAGTCAGGACTTTAGGCACGAGGTGAATTTGTTGGTCAAGCTTCGCCACCCTAATATAGTCCAATTTCTTGGAGCTGTAACCGAAAAGAAACCATTAATGCTAATTACCGAGTTTTTACGAGGGGTAATTTTTAAATTGAACTACACTTCATTGACGTAAAAAAGGAAAGTTTTAGTCTTAAATTTTGTTACAAATAATCTTTGGGTGCAGGGCGATCTTCATCAGTGCCTAAAGGAGAAGGGTGCTCTTAATCCAACAACAGCTATAAACTTTGCTTTAGACATTGCCAGGTAATGTCTTTATTGTCTCATCATTTATTTTTCAATATTAGTTTAGAAATATAGATTTAAGCGTATTGAGTTTCAGAATGTTTTACGTTCTTCAGAGGCATGGCATATATGCATACTGAGCCAAATGTCATAATTCATAGAGATTTAAAGCCAAGGTTCGCAAATTTCCACATCTAGAACACTAAATTTTTGACTCTTCAATGCATATGTATTTTTTTTTTATTTGTATAGTTTTTTTTAACTTCAGGAATGTTCTTTTAGTCAACTCCAATGCTGACCATCTCAAAGTTGGTGACTTTGGACTAAGCAAACTAATCAGGGTTCAGAATTCTCATGATGTCTACAAAATGACTGGCGAAACCGGGAGCTGTATGCCTATACCTAAACAACTTTTTTAGTTTGTGAAACTAGCCACATTATACCCTTTTAATTTATTCTTTTTCACTTTTTCATGACACAACCAAAGATCGTTACATGGCTCCTGAAGTCTTCAAGCACCGTAAATACGATAAGAAAGTTGACGTGTTCTCTTTTGCCATGATATTGTACCAGGTAACTAATTTGTGTTACAATATGGGTTATTGTAAAAGCAAATTAAGTTTCAAACCGTTTATTTATTTTGTTACAGATGCTTGAAGGAGACCGCCCTATATCAATTATGAACCTTATGAAGCAGCTAAGTGTGCAGCTGAAGGGCTCCGACCTATTTTTAAATCAAAAAATTACACTCTTGAGCTGAGAGAGTATGTTAATCTTACTTAAACCTCATTTAGATTTCATGAATTGCATCATATGCAATTAAACTTATTATCTGTCCTCAGTGTGATATCGTAGCAATCGATTTATCAAAGAATTAAAAGGGTGCTAACAGTTAATTATCTATTGGTAATTAACATATCGTGCAGTAATTTCCTATGTTATTTTACAGGTTGACTGAGCATTGCTGGGATGCAGATATGAACAAGAGACCTTCATTCTTGGAGATTTTAAAAAGGCTTGAAAAAATAAAGGAAAAAATGTCAACAGATCACCATTGGAACCCTTTTACATCTTGAATGATCAAGAACAAACATGATTCTCCAGTTTCCACATTCTTAAACCTGATGATACCTACCTTCAAACCGCTCTGTACAAGGTACCATGTTGTGAGTATATTCATGATTTCATAATTTCCATTTCGTCTTTTCTTTTCGCGAGCAACTCAAATGAGTTTTTACTTCACTTTGATGACACTCTTCTGTTGTAAATTATAGATTACCGATTTCGTTTTTCTAGAAAACTATGTTTGATTATTTTTCATGATGCATGTGGAATAGGCTGCATGCATTTTAAAAAAAAATTGGGCCTTTTCATGATAATCTATCGGTCAAGAGTTTCACGAAGGTTAAAATCAAGTCTATTTTGGTATATATTAATATGTAGCAACAACGATGCACAAAATAAGTGCTTCATCGGGTTTGAACATAACTATTGCTCAAGTTTAAAACACTAGACATCAGTACTTACGAATAGTGGCGGGTTTAACAACTGGGCCAGATGTTTTCTTAAATCAAATGATCTTCTTCTTTTCAAAAAACGACTTCAAGTGCCATAGTTGCAAGCCTGCCACCGCCAAACAGAGAAACAGCGAAACAAAACTCGACCAACCCATTATGGAGGTTGTTTTCATGTCTTGCTTTAGGGCCTCTCGCTCCCTGAAACATTGTGTCATCATTCACTCAAGGATGAACATACGTCTAGCGGTGGGAATTGTAGATCATTACTTATTAATGCTCCAATTAGATTTGTGTTGTATGTTTACGATTCAAACATGTCAAAATGTCAATTAAAAGATGGCTTAAAAAGACTTGGGCTATATGGTCTGAAGGTAGCCAATAAGTACCTGTATGGCTGTAGCCTGTATATTCACTATTACAGTATGTTACCAAAATATTCGGTTTTAGTTTTAGGGTTGTCACATCTAGCCTGTTAATAAACTAGTCATGTTGGGTTGACATGTTTTCAATTGAACATTCCATGTCATGTCAAGACGTTTATGACATGTTTAGCCAATTTATTAAGCTTCCAAAATACTTGATATATTTGCTACTTCGTTACGAGTTGAGACTAGTTTTTTTAGTGTGTCAGGTGGGGGTGTATGTCTTTAACACGAGTAAATATATGAACGGTGTTATGCTTCAATTATTCAACCTAACCCAAAGTATAACTTTTACGAGCACATGTCACCTGAAATATAGCGATTCATTCTGACCCGTCTCCACCCATAAACAATTAGACATTTTGACCCGTAACCCAACCCTATATTGTCACCCTTATGTCAATAGTTTATCATTTTCGTTTTTATTGACCAACCTTTGACAAAGATACAACATCTCTTCATGAATCCAATGAATTGTCTCTTCCATTTTCTTCAACTCTAATTCCATAGCCTGTAAACAATAACACCGATAATTGGACTCAAACCTATTACAAGAACATAAATAATTGAAAGTTAATTTCTTTTTCCTGTGATTTTTATGGATGCTTACATCGACAGAACCTTTCTTGACGACCCTAGTCCATGCTTTAGTGGCCACGCCAGACCTCCAATTGAAATCTATACTGGTGTTAACTGCAGGCTCGTGGTTAACGGTCGCAAAGCAAGCAAGATGTTTCCCATCTTCTGTAGCTTCAAACCAAATTGTCCTGATTCCACGCTCTCGCATCATGAAACCGCCTTTCGTTTTCGGAGAAAACCTATAGTAATTTGCAAACAAAAATTATCATAGTAGTAGTACCTTAAGCTTGGATGTTGACTAGGTACTAAACTATAAAAGGTGCAACATAAAGCAATAAGCTAGTAATTCTTGGATACACATGAAGATTTCCAAATTCTTAGCAGTTCTTTTTACTCTGTGAATCGCAGTTAAAAAAACTAAACCATATATTATGGCGCGATACATAATCAATTATAGTGGACACTAAATCAAGCTTTTGGAATAATTTACCCCAACATAGATTCTGTGATGCTCAGGCAAAGGTTGTCCTTCGTTCGGATTAACTACGGAGTACTCACCAACTGTCAAAGATTTGATTCTGATGTCGTCGGCTATGCATTTGGTGACCCCTGATTCAACGTTAAACCGGATTGATTTGGCAATAACGGATAAAAATGGCAGGATTGCAATGAAAAACAACGAGCCCGACCTCCATCTATCGATCTTTCTGTTTAAGGAAGGTGTATTAGAATGTGGAGTTTAGGGGATCATGGATGGAGAAATTGGAGATGGAAAAATTCTTGCAAATAAGCTAAGTAAACGGGTCAATGGCATTTCTGTTTCATCCTTAGTGTGTGTACGCATCTTTTCAGGATTTAAAATGGTAAGTCATTCTTAATGTGTGTGCACCTTTTTGAAAAACTATATTGTGCATACCAAACACCCTCATGTTCAACTTGTTTGAAATCTTCAACTTCTCACAGCTTGAATTTGAATAGACGAGACATACATATTTAGTGTAGTTGTGAATATTATTCAGCCCAACCTGACCCGATACCGTCCACACGAAAATAATTGGGTTTTTGGTTGACATATGTAACTGGTTTAAAATATATGGGTCGTGTTCGGGTTGACATTTTTTATTTGTTTTATGAAACATGTCGACTGACTAACTTGTTAATGTCCCTTTTAACCTTAACCCATTTTAAAACCCAGCAACATGATTAACACGTTCACAACATGATTACAAGTCAATCCGTTTGACACGTTTAGATCACTGGGTTAAACGATTTGTGTTCATGCTACACAAGTATTAAGTGTGTGCGGCTTAGGGTATTTACACGAACAAATATAATGTATCGTGTTTAGGTTGAACCACTCAACTAAATGACTAGACACAACAAGATAGACAAAGCCAAAGACGCCACAAACAACCCCTAACCCGTCAAATGATTTTTCAGAAAGAAAAAAACACTCATAATATAATATATTAACAATTTATAATTCATGATTTTTCATTAGTTATTCTTTGTAACTCTCTTGATTCAGCTCAACAAGAAGTCTTTAATCGTTAATGATTTATCTATGATGATTACAAGCTTACGATTGTGAATTCATTATGAGATTAATTTATCAAGAGTGTGCATCAAAACATTGAATTTGATGTTTTGATGGGGTAAACCAAATGTTAGGTTAGCTATATATACCATGTTAATTGTGTTAGTTTCTTCATCAATAAAACTTGTGAGAGTTAGCCATAGTTTTACGCTCGTTCGATTATCGATTGGGACTTGAATTGGTAAAAGATCCAAGTTCAATCAACGAACCAAACAAACACTCTAGTTTTTTGTTTGATCAAATGGCCTGATTTTCCAACATATGGGGCAATGATTATCATGTTGAAAAATGCTAAAACACTTCATTCATTTTTCTTTTCCTCTTCTTCATAGTAACTGAAGGGAAGCGGGACGCTTTTAAATGCTCTATATCTCCCAACGTTGTTCAAATGCTCATTCTCCACCTGGCTCACATGCATACAGTTCCTTGTCAAACCGTTAACTAACAAACTAACTAAAAAACTTATCATTTAAAGGATACAGTATATATACCTGGAAAAACATCCATACACCACGCCGGAAAATTTCAACAGATGAAAATAAGGTTGATATGGCAGCGCCTTTCAGAGCTCGTATGTTAAATTTCAACACTAATTGCAGCCAACCAAGTCTTAGTATAACATCCAGTACCTGCAAATCAATATATACAAGCAGATGCATATTAAAATGATTTAAAAGACAACAAACAGGAGGCAGGTGCTAAATCTTTATATTTATACCATCACCACAAAGTAAACATATTTGCGCGATACTGCAAGCTTGTTCCTAAGGAACATATTCTTTGATTTTTTTGTAGAAGTCCCCAGTCTACAACTATATCCCATATGTGTTGAACAATATTGCAGCAACTGAACTCAATAGGGCCAAAACCTCCCATCTTTTCTCTACCTTAAGCTCAAACACGGTTCTAATTACTACTGCAACAATTGTTAAGAAGTATCTTGAAACCATTGACCAAATGAGCCAGTCTTTTTCTCAAACAGTCGCCGAACACACTACAAGTAGACAGTACCATACCACTTGTTAAGTTTTTTTTTTTTCCTTTTGTGTGAGAAACATCATGCTAGAAAAAGAGAAGGTTGTAATAGCCTTAATATACGTGAATCTTTGCTCGCATATTTACATCTACTAGCTACACCTTAATATTTGCATAACATTTAACCAATGAGAAAGGAGTATTAAGGGACCTGAAGAATCGAAACCCAATATGGTATAATGCTATAATAATATAGAAGAAATTGTAGAGACCCAAATGATGGCACTTCTCTTCCTTTCTTATACCATCTCATACCATAGTAGCAGATGTAAAACTCTAAACACCGCATCGCTTGAACCTGACTAGTCAGCTGATCCGCCAAGAAAAAATCGGCAAATTGAACTGATAAAGAAAGAAAATGGATAAACATGTTTATTAATTGGTATTATTTATTGAATCAGAATCGTAATTTGAAAATGAATACCTTGTAGAGAGGAGCACATATACAATGAAATAGACATCGGATAGAAATAGACGGGCTGGATTTGTACAGATGTTGAAAGGACATAAAATGATGGCAAGGAAAACCTGCATGAAGAAATTAACAAATTTAAAGAATTGGTATTCTTGCAAGCAAATGCTAGAGAAACAGTTTCATATCTTACAATGAGTAATCCCAATGGAACTAACTCTGCGTACTTGGAATATAACAGCATCAACAGAATCCACTTTCATGTGTACGTGCACCAGAAAGGTTGCCAAGCGTCAGAAACTGCAAGACCGTGCTAAAGAGAAATACATCCTGGAAGTTAATTTCAGTTCCTTGATTAAAACCAAATATGAAGGAATAGTTGATTCTGCAGTGCTCCCAGAAGTATATATTTGCAGCATACAAAAGCATATGTAGGATTATATACGCATATAAACTGCAAGTTAATCAATAGTTCCATTAAAACATAAGCGGCCAGAGGGAATCATTTCTATTTCTTTTACTTAAAGTTACATCACCTGTAAAAGAGGGAAAACATTGTCCTATACATGGCATGCTCCTTGTTAGTAGTTACTTTCCTTGCTTGTACAAGTAATATTATAGCAATAAGTAGTGCAATTGAGCAACCAGAAAAGAATCCTGGAAAAGTGGAAGGGAAGGGAAGGGAAGGGAAGGGAAGGGAATGACATATTATATATATTGTTCATTGCAGACATCATAATATCTAGAGCTTGAATCGAGTAGATTTGTGTGACAGTGGTTGCTTAAGTTACCTGAAAAGAATGTTACCCTGTGTTTTTCTCTCTTTCGTTTTGGCCTCAAAATTTTCATCCCTTCTCTATGGTTAGAGTTCGCAAAGTATTTGGTGAAAGTACTCTCCACTCGATCGAGGAGAAGAGTGACCTAAAACGTAAGCATATCACACATTACTCATTACCTTTACAAGAACAACTAATTAAGCTAACGTATCCGTATATTTTCTATACCAGCAAATAAAGAAAACAATTAATTTCTTTCGCCACTACACTAACAACTGGACTGAAAAATAAATACTTTCGTGCAAACCTCATCAGAGCTCCCAATGTAAGAATCATCCACAGTTTTCATATACGACTTGCGGGCCCTTCTTAATGCAATTGCACATACAGAACAGAAGTGTAAAACACATAGCAGGTTTCTATCCATTTATGATGATAATAGGTTTCGCGTATTTAAGTAGCCTCCTGACCTTCTCATATTTCTTCAATATCTTCGAAAATGCAAGGAGATTTACATAACTGTTACATCCATGAACAAAAGAAAAAAAAAACTGTCATGATTGAACTACAGAGGTCATCCAACAGTATAACATCTCTCTCTCTATAATATGTACACATATTTTAAATTTGATTATCAATTTACACCTGTAATGCTTCAAAAGATGAAGCTTGCGGTAGAATTCAACAAAAAGACTTTCAGCTGTCCTTCCGCTTCTTTTAGCTCCTTTCTTAAATCTCAAATTCTTGTTTTTGAATCATTAAGGACACTTCTGATGGTTGACATTGACTTTCAAGTGTATTATTATCCTCAACACGGTCAAGGACATCCAAAGGATCTGATTCATTATTATCAGAATTAGCTCCGTTTCTACAGGCATAATCGGTCCCCTCGACATCAATTTAGAATCCACATGTCTGTTCTCTGCAATACAGAACTCAAGTATTAATTTAAAAATGGAAGAAGATATCGAGTAACATGCGATTATATGACTTAAATAGAACTTTATCACCGTGGGGATAAGAAGTGGAGTCCATCAGCTGATTTGAACTAATCATCTCAATCTTTCCTTCTCACCTAGACGCCCTCCTCCTGCCAAATATGAACTCAATACAATAAAGCAAAGTTAGGATTCAATAATAAACAGTCCGTGACTAAATTTGATTACAATAAAATCAATGTGTATATAGCTTCAGTGACCATTTCCATTAGGTATTTCAGTAAAGGTTATTTTTCATGTTAATCGGTCCAGTAGGCAGTAAGCGACCCTATTACTTTAAATGTTTCATATGGTACATACCTAATGTATCTTCTCTATTAGGAGAATCAGATTTTGAGGATTCAGTGTGGAACTACTATCCATGGAGACCCTTTCTCTGAATACGGCCTTTCTTTATATCGGCTGCTTGACTTTGATCCGCAACGCAATTAAAGCATTCATTTGCTTATTTAACGAAGCAGCTTCCTCAACCACTTCTTCCACCTTGTCCTTATAAAAGGCATTAACCTTGTTAAGCTCCGCATCAAGCTTCTCAAAAAACATTACCTCACTTCTTCTCCTTCTTTAGGTGACGGCAGAAAAAACTGGTGTTGTATACTTCTCTAGAATCGCCATTTTGTACAGTTTCAACCGCTATTACTTGATCCTCAACATCACTATAGTCTCTTCAGATCCAGGATTTTACTTGTAGACCACTAAACGGTCTGTTATAATAACTGCTGTGAAAATCTCATCGTGTGGGAGGCCTTTCCTGTTGTCTGAACTGTTGAACTTTATGCAATATTCTTTTCAGCCGTTATAGTCCATGTAGG
>JAUTDX010005722.1:0-30117 GCA_030844895.1 Ambrosia x helenae
TTAAAAAATATATATTGTTTAATTAGATTTAAATGTTTTTACGTAATTAAAAAAATATTTTAATTCATTTTTAATGTTTTAACTTGTTTCCAATCAAAGAAAAATTAGTTTGGCGTGTTTCAGTTCGTTTATTGCTCGTTTGTGATTTTCAGAACAAACAAACCGAGAATGAACAACTTTCATAAATATATGTACGTAACACATGAAGTGTGCAATCAATACCATGTATTACCAAATTTCAGATTTTACATCTCTAATCGATATACTAGACTTCCGGACATTGTTTAACGCGTTTTGGTTCGTTTAATTGCTCGTTTCAGAGCAAATAACCGAGTATGAACAACTTTTATAAATGAATATACGTAGCACATAAAGAGTGCAATTAATACCATGTCTTATCAAATTTCAAATTTTACATCTCTAATCGATATAACTGGACTTTCGGACCTTGTTTGACGCAGTTTGGGTTCGTCAAATTGCTCGTTTCTTAAGCACCTCAACGGGTGGATAATGGGCCGCTCAGTTCGAATTGGTACGGTTCGTTACCGGACCTGATCGGGTCGATACGGTCCGGGTGGATAACGGGTCGGTCAGTTCGAAACCGGTACTGTTCATTACGGGCGGTCAGTTCGAAACCGGTGCGATTCGTTACCGGACCTGATTGGGTTGATACATTTCCGGGTGGATAACGGGCGGTCAGTTCGAAACTGTACGGTTCGTTACGGGCGGTCAGTTTGAAACCGGTACGGTTTGTTACCGGACCTGATCGGGTCGATACAGTCTGGGTGGATAACGGGCCGGTCAGTCCGAAACCGGTACGTTCGTTACCGGGTGGTCAGTTCAAAACCGGTACGGTTCGTTACCGAAACTGATCGAGTCGATACGATACATGGTACCTTGAAGTATCAAGACTATGAAATTAGTAAAACAACTTTTCAGGCAAGCAAGTAAAATTCAGTTGTTATCGGAGAGATAGCTGTCAACGATGAAGGCAACCTGATAAAGGCTGAACACGAGTGTAATATTTGAAATTATAATTTCTTGACATGCTTGGTACACCTTGATCTGCAATATTTGAAAATTATCATTTCTTGACATGCTTGGTAATACCCTGATCTGCAATATTTGAAAATTATCATTTCTTGACGTGTGGTTGTTCTAAATCCCATTTTAATCTAAAATGTTACTAAAATGTGAGGACCTTCATTGATTGAAAAGTAATTAAAAACACTTAAAAATGAATTAAAACAAATTGTTGTGTGTTAGGTTTAGTCGGAGGACCACGTACAATGATTCATCAAAGTTGTACAAAGCTGGATGTTTCTATTGAAAACCAAAACGAGCAATAAACGAAGCGAAACGCCTCAAACAAATTTGCTTGGCTTGGAAACAACTTAACAGAATAAAAATGAATTAAAATTATTTTTGGTCAATAACAGATAATTTTAAAGAATTAAAAGAATTCATTTTAAAAAAAAAAGCCAAAGCGCCTAGCTTTGGTCAAAGCTTGGCGCCTGTGGTCTAATCAAACAAATTCAAGCGCCTAGCTTTGGCCAATGCTAGGATTAAGCTCCTAGCTTTGGCCAAAGCTAGGCGCTTTGGCCTTTTTTTTTAAAAAATGAATTTCTTTTAATTATTTAAAAAAATCTGTTATTGACAAAAAATAATTTTAATTCATTTTTAGTTCTTTTAAGTTGTTTCCAAGTCAAGAAAATTTGTTTCAGGCGTTTCACTTCGTTTATTGCTCGTTTGGGATTTTTAGTAGAAACATCCAGCTTTGTACAACTTTGATGAATCATTGTACGTGGTCCTCCGACTATACATTCGATACACATATTTTTCAGAACATAATTTTTGCATGTTTAATTTATATGCTTGACTTCCGGACTATATTATAATTGATCGTTGGTGGTTTTCATAGCACCTTGTTTGATTACACTCGTGTTCAGGCTTTATCAGGTTGCCTTCATCGTTGACAGCTATCTCTCCGATAACAACTGAAAAGTTGTTTTACTAATTTCATAGTCTTGATACTATTTAACAATCGGATCGGCGCTAACGGCCAAACCTTCAGAGTTCGTTGTACCGGTTGCAAAAAGAAATCAACAGTCGGATCGACTCTCACACTTATGCGTAGATCAAGTAGATTGATGAAGATATTCGTAAAGATGAGCAGGAATTGTTTACCTTCCATTGATTTCAAGTATGTTGCCTTGATCGTTGACTAACAACTGACTTTTACTTATGGAATCTTTGTACGAAAATCGAAATCATCTCATTCCATGTTCTCATATCCATACCTTCTTTCAAACACACCAGCTTTGTCATCATAGTTTCCAACCACTAATACCAGATTGATGATGCTCAAAGTAATATTATTGTATTATAATATTCAGATTCTGATTGCACCGAATCCAGTCTTCAAGTACGGTTCGTTACTGGACCTGATCGGGTCGATACGATCCGGGTGGATAACGGGCGGTCAGTTCGAAACCGGTACGGTTCGTTACAGAACCTGATCAGGTCGATACGATCCGGGTGGATAACGGGCCGGTCAGTTCGAAACGATACGGTTCGTTACGGGCGGTCAGTTTGAAACCGATACGGTTCGTTACTGGACCTGATCAGGTCGATAAGATCTGGAGTGCATAACGGGCCGGTCAGTTCGAAACTGGTACGGTTCGTTACCGGACCTGATCAGGTCGATACGGTCCGGGTGGATAACGGGCGGTCAGTTCAAAAACGGTACAGTTCGTTACCGGACCTGATCGGGTCGATACAATCTGGGTAGATAACGGGGCGGTCAGTTCGAAACCGGTACGGTTCGTATCCGGGCCTGATCAGGTCGATACGATGTAACAAACCCGACCAGGAGGGGGCTGGACATTACGACAGTTTGGTAACAGACTTGCATAACGGAAGCAACGATAACAAATATTTAATGTTTTATACAAATTCTAATCCAAAATAAAAATATACAACTTAAATAAGTAAACTAATAACTATGCAGGGACGAATCGCGTCGGTCGTCGAAGCAGTTAACGGGTTGTTATCCACTAGTCACTCCGATCTCTACACGTCCACTACTCTAGAAACTCTAATCCGCGATGCTTATAACTCAATCTTCTATCCCGATAATCTCTACTCCAAACAAGCAAATATATACCTCGCGTTACCATCCATCCGTCTGCAGTACCTGAACACATGCTTAAAAGAGTTTGGGTCAGCAATTACGCTGGTGAGTCCGTATAAGTAGTAAAGTGGATCCAAAACAAGTTTATCATTTCAAAGCCAGTTTACACAGTTTAACACAATTCAACACACGTGATGTACAAGCGACACCTCAACCCTAACATGGACTCTATATACTGCCACTATAGGTCCTGACAAAATATATGCCGCAATGGTCTTTCACCTTAGTGGAGGGTTTCCCGGGCCCAACGTCCCGGATCCACCTTGCGTGGGGGATTTCCCAAGTAGTACTACCCATATATTAAGTGGTTTACCTCTAAGTTAATGAGTGTCAGTATTATCCAGCAGTCTGTATCTTGTCACATCAAACAGTTTACACAAAACAATTTACACACACAAGCATGCATTCACCCCAAAACGTTTATAAAACAGAAAAAGGGGAGTGATATACGGAACTCACCTTTGGTTGCATATTTATGGTATCCGATGCCTTGAGCCTGTCTATGCATTAGATGCCGAGTCCTATCATGATCATAAGTATTAGTGCGTGTGTAACCCAGTGTCGCGGTTACACGTGTGAAAGACTAGGGACCTTCCTACGTCCTAATGGTTTGTCAAATCGTCCAATTTACTCTTCGTGTTTTATATCCTTTACTTATCATCCAATATCTTGGTATGTTATATTTATGTTAAAATACTCCATATGTATTGGTGTCATTCGTATCCATTTATGTCGTACATATCCGTTTTTGTCATTAGCTAATATCTCAAGTGGTTTAATATAATTCATAGTGTTGAATATCCTAGATGTCTTGTTTATATCCTAAGTCCAATCATATACAACCGACCATGTCGAATAATTGTTCTATGATCCAATATCTCACACGTCAATGCCATATCTTGCTTAATAACAATATTTGATAATAGCATGAGCATCCATCACACCACAAGATTATATGTAACTTAACTCTAGTATCTTTTGTAAATAATCTCTACGGCTAATATTTGCTGTCATGTTATTATTCTTATAAAGCCACCACTTAAAATCATCTTATTAGTTACTAGATCTTTGCCCGCGTTAACACGCGGCTCACCAACGTAAAATTATTTTGAGTGGTAAAACATATAAAAAAATGTAGCAGAAATATTTTATTCAGATTTAAAAGAAACCAATACACATTCTATTCAAATATCACTAAATATTTCTTTATACACCACATTTTTGGTTTTAGTCTTCACTTGGCCATCAGCATCAAGTATAAGTAACTTCACTCCTGCCCTGCTTTTAACTCTTGACAATGCGACATAAAGCTGGCCATGTGAGAATACAGGGTCTCTTAAATACAATCCAACCTTCGATAGAGACTGTCCTTGGCTTTTATTGATGGTCATTGCGAAACATACGCTTATTGGGAATTGGCGCCTTTGGAACTTGACTGGAATCTTGTTATCAGATGGTATCATATTTATTCTAGGAATAAGAGTTTTGGTACCAATGTTTCCACCTGATATGATTTCGGCTTCAATAACACGCTTCGCAAGTCTGGTGATACGTAATCTGGTGCCGTTGCACAGGCCATTTTGTTGATCAATGTTTCTCAACAACATAACGGGAACACCGATCTTTAGTGCTAATCGATGATTAGGCAATCCAGAAATTTTTAAACCATTAAGGACATCAGGAGAATATAAATCTTCCTGTGAACGGTTATTACCATTCTCAATCTGGCATATACTATCAGAGCTCAAATACTCGACTTCATCTCCAGGAAACAATGCAAGCAACCTGTCATTAATTTCATGTACCACTTCGTTTGTTGGTGCAAGTATTGCTCGTTCACCAAAGTAATCTTTATCTTTGTAAAGCTGAAGAAGTGAAGGGTAGACGAAGTCAATTAAGCTACAAATCGGATCTGATGAATGCTTTATAAGAAGATCATCTGGAATGTCGACATCTGCCTCATTTTCATCAACTGAAGCACCAACTTTACCCTCACCTAACTGTAGAAGCCAGTTTGCAAATTCCTTTATTTCTTCTGATTCAGATGTGTTGTTACCCAATGTTAACCTCATGTTTTTAGTTAACGTACGGACTTTGCAACTATTCCAAATCTTAGAGGAAGTTATTGAGGCACTTATAATATCTCTTTTACTACCATTGGGAACAACAGGAAGGATCTGTCTAAAATCACCACCCAAAACCATAACCTTACCTCCGAAAGGCAGCTCGGAATTAACCGAATCCTTTGATTTCAAGATGTCTTTCATTGTGCGATCAAGAGCTTCAAAAGCATGTTTATGAATCATTGGAGCTTCATCCCAAATAATTAACTTAGTCTGCTTCAATAAATCTGCCTCATCGCTATTCGCCTTCATAGAACACACGGATTCTTCCGTAACATTCAAAGGTATACGAAACCTAGAATGAGCCGTCCTTCCACCAGATAACAACAAAGAAGCAATACCGCTAGATGCAACGTTCAAAACAATTTGGCCTTTAGATCTAATGGCAGCAGACAACGTTTTCCATAAAAAGGTTTTACCAGTGCCTCCAAACCCATAAACAAAAAAAAGCCCACCTTTGTTAAAATCAACCGCATCAATTATCTCATCAAAAATTAAACGCTGCTCATCTGTTAAAGAAGGTGCGTTGCTATGAAATTCCTCAGCCAGCGTTGTTACTTGATAATTGAGTTCATCAAGTATCAAACGGTTATTTGCAGATGCAATCGAATCATTATTAGGAAAAGGCATAGAAGGAAACCTACGTAGGCTGGAGTTATTCCGAATTAACTGGTTCTCAATTTCAAGCAACGTAAGGTTCTTGATTTGATCATCAGGAAGAGACAAACCTGTTAACGATAAAGATTGTAATTATTAATTAAAGAATAAATAATAACGTAAAATAAATAAAATGTTGAATTATAAATTTTTTTACCTTCAATTTGGAATACGTCTTCGTGTCTACGCATAATACCGTCTGACAAGTACTTCCATGTGTTCTCCCAAACATGGTCAGGCCTAGATAAGCTGTTAGACAACAACATCATCGCGAACAAATTACGAAGAGAGTATCCTGAACCGGTATAATGAGCTTCCTCAATAGCTTCTATATATTCCTTGTCATCTTCCAACAGGCCAAGAGCGTAACATGCATCTCGATATGTTGGTAAAACTTTTCCATTCACCGTTCTTATCTCAGCAAAAGATTTGGGACCTTTGACCTTATTAAGAAGAATTCTCAAGAAATAAGCCTCACCCATTGATGGATTAACCATATGAACACGACCAATTGCCTTACCTGTTTTTCGAAAATCCCATTTTTTTTCATCAGGTTTCCAAACAAATTTACTTGGGATTTCGATGTAGCTCAGTTCACGTGCCACAGGTTCATTCTGGTTTAGTTGCATCCATTGGAGAAACATTGTAGAAGACACTGATGGCTTGTTGAGTACGTTTTGAAGTTGCTCTTGTGGACCGTATACAACAGTTTGCTCACCAGGTAGATGAAAAGGAAGCCTAATCACTGGAGGGTATCTGTAATGCACGTCGTGTTTAAGTATCCTCCATGAAGCTTCACATGCTGAAAGGAACCTGCAATCATAATGTTTTTTGATTTCATCTCTTTGCTGTACTTCTTGACCTTCTCCATCGTCTTCTACAAAAGCAATTTTAGCCCTGTCCGGTCCCTTGTTAATGTATTTGAATAGATACTTAATTGAAGCAGCTTGGTTGCACCATTCAACATTAATATGAGCTTGATAACGCTTCAAAAGTGTTGGGTTATAAGGAACCACATTTTTGTTATCTAACTGAGCACCTCCTTTTTCAACAAATACTCCCGAGTCTCTTTATAAACCGGATATCCTTTTGGATCTATCATTGATGCCGGAGAAAACTTCTTTGGAAATTTCTTGGAGCACTTACCATCAATCATGCACGGGCAGTTGGGATATTCACGTCCACATGGTCCATGAATCATAAAGTCACTCACAAGACTAAACAACTCAGGATCTAAATTCTTATCTGGGATTTCAGCAGAAACGAAACGATCAACATGATCAATCGTGGGAAGCTTGCTTTCATCTTTAAGAAACAGACAGATATGAGCGTGAGGAAGACCACGCTTTTGGAACTCGATAGTATAAACAGCTGTAAAAATAAATGGTACTAAAATTAAAATATAAATTTTGTAAATAAAAAAGTTGCTTGAAAATAAAAAAAATATATTTACTAACTTTATTAGT
Source organism: Ambrosia x helenae (assembly GCA_030844895.1). Classification (NCBI taxonomy): domain Eukaryota; kingdom Viridiplantae; phylum Streptophyta; class Magnoliopsida; order Asterales; family Asteraceae; genus Ambrosia; species Ambrosia x helenae. Next base: position 7,440 of record JAUTDX010005722.1, read on the forward strand.
TTGTTACGGTAATAAAGAATTATTCAAAGTTATCAATGTATGTTACCTGCCGAAGTCTTCCCCAATATTGCTTTATCACGTAAATCTTTCATCAGTGACTCTAGCTTCAGTTTGAATAATCTGGCTAAAATGTCTGGTCTGTCTTCAGGATTTGTCTTCTTATCCTTCAGAAACCGTCTAACTTCAGGCCATTTCGGATTACATGTGATTGTGATGAAAAAATCAGGGTATCCATGCTTTTTACAAATGGCCATTGCATCAAGATAATTTTCCCTCATGTAACGTGCACCACCAGTAAAGGAAGATGGTAATATTATAGGTGTACCTATTGTTGCCAAATCTGTAGGTCCATTTTGATGCAAGTTTTGAAGACTGGAATAAGAGTCACACCTAAGTTTTTGTTGCTGATAACGTACATAAAACAACCGCTCACTCTCGATCATAGTATAAACGTCAACCAAAAACTGTTGAAGAAGGCGCCTTGCATTCAAAATCAATGAGAACTTACCAACTCTGTCCTGAATATGATAGGCAAAATACTCTCTCATTGAACACTTTGAGTCTACTTTCTTTTTAGACTTCCTTTCTTCACGATGCGGTATATCAACCCTATAACAATCTTCTCCAAATGGAATAAGCAATGGATACTGAAGAGCTAAATATTTTGGATGAAGTTCACTTATCCGCTTAAGACCTTCTTTTCTTGATTCCACAACAATATCTCGATTGTCAAGCTCATCATCATTGTCTGTAAGTATAAGTGCAGCGATTTCATTTGAAGTTGGTAAGTTGTATAGTCGACCATCTTTAGTTCGCCTCCCAATAAGACGTAACTTAAGGCTAACTTCAGGATTTTCATGAAATCGATCGCGTACACTCCTATAGCTTTTCACAAGCTGATTTTTAGAGTCTAACATCGACTTGAGGTACTGAATGATTTGAACATCAAGTTGTTCATCAATTTTTTTATACTCCCCTTTTTCCTTACTGTAATAAATAGATTAAAATTTCAAAAAATGAACAGTTGTTTTATATGAAAAAAACAAACTATAAGTAAAAATTAATTTTAATAAACTGTAAAATATTACCTGAAAATTTTACTCCTGTTAGAGACTTCGTTTTCAGTGTCATAGATATACAACTGAGAAAATTTCGGTTTTGTCCCATCATTAGGAAGAAGACCACCCAAGGCATGATAATTTTCACCACTAATCCTGTATATAAACGGAGCCTTGCCTTTATTAATATTTGAGTCGACCTTGCCTCCCAGTGAAGTAAAACAGAACATAGAATTGAATCTTCGAATGTGCTTTAAGAAATACTTGCTTCGGAAGTCTATGTTCTTAAAAAGATTCTGATAATCGACACTGCTTTCTTTGAAATCTGGAAGTTGCACCTTTCCATAAGCACAACATAGAAAGTAACATGTTCTACCACTAACTTGTAGTGATCTGGCAGCTTCCGATTTCCACAGTTTGGCGTTACACATCTCACATACAACCGTTTGATCACCGTGATCCAAATAATCTTGTGAATACAATAAATTCAATTCATATTAAGTTAAATAAAACAATAATAAAATCGTAATTGGTTTATTAAAAATAACATTTACCTTTAGAGACACCCTTATATTGATAATTTGCCATGGGTTGAGGATTCATATCTTCTTCGTCTGACAAACTAACCATGCGAACAGGTGAGATGCAACGTCGATTACTTCTTAATCCATTGCTGCAATTTTCTACGTTACTTAAACTTGAAGATTCTGGTAACATGGAATTATGACTTGATGTATTCATGTTTGTTGTCTGAACAGAAGATGTTGCATTTGAGCGTCTATCAAAGCTAATACCTGAACCTAAATATAATACTTTAAATTAAACTTTAACATTAATAACAGTAACAACTTTATATAAGTAATGGATTCAAAGAAAGAGGTACCAGATGTAACAATGGATTGGTTCCGCAATCCTATAACTGAATTAACTTTACGTCTTTTAGCATCAACTTGTGCTTTTCTAAAACTTCTAGCCTCGACAGAATTTGGTCTATTACTATCATGCACTGGCACTATGAATACAAATAAAATTGTAATGTTTAGATAGTAAATAAACTTTTAGATATAGAGTGTTATAACATTATAAACAGAAATGTAAGCAACATAGAAATATGATACCGTTTGTAATATTAGACAAAGGAGTACGTTCTGTTGAACCTGTTTATAAATAAGTAAAAAAATAAGTTACGATTAGATATAAAAAATTACGAAATTAATAAAATGTTATAAATTACTGAATGGAAACAATAGCTATTACCGGAAAAAGATGCATTAAATGGGGTGTTGAAGGTTGAGCTAAAGGCAGCCATATCAAGTGAATATACATTGTTGGTGGATGTTGACGGATTAGTATTTCCAGATTGCTTAATATTCTGTCTCTTAGCATCAAGTTGTAATTTTCGAAAAATACGGCAATCGCGGGCAAGGTTACTTTTGACTTCAACCATAGAAAAAATTTATTAAATAATAATAGTCTTATACCCAAAAAAATAACCAAATTAGTACTTTCGAGTAACATAAAATATGTCATGAAAATTATAAAAGATACCACTTGAGATGTTAGACAGAGGAGTTTGTTGCACTTGACCTTAACAAAATAGAAAAATAAATTCGTATTATTAAATCTGATTATTAATAGGCATGTCAAGTTCAAACGGTATACAAACATATAAAAATAATGAGTGCTGTAACAAAATTTTACCTGGTGTAGACAAATTGAAAGTAGATTGGACCAACGAACTTTGATGAATATAATTGTGTGAAGGTCCAATGGACTCACTGTTAAATTGTACGCTTGGTGGTACATTTTCTATTCCATTATTATGATTATTGACCTTGCCTCTCTTGGCATCTAGTTGTAACTTCCTAAATTTACGACACTCGGCCGCATTTTTAATTTTTTGTTCATTGGAGATAACTGTGAAGAAAAATAAATTGTTTGCATGATATTATGTATACGATTGATAAAGATGAAAAATATGTTTACCGTTAGAGATATTAGATAACGGTGTTCGTTTATCATTTGAGGTGCTAGACAGTCTTTTACGTCCCATTTCACCTAAATAATAATGAAGTACAACTAAATTATAAAGGAACATAACATAGAAATAATCAATGATTATCTAGAAATTTTGTTTCGTTGTAAAAAAATAGATATAATAACGATGTTAAATAGTAAAAAATGAACTGATAGAAGAAAAGAATGACATACAACCAACTTGTACAAAAGAAGACTGAAGCGCGCATGAAACAGCAAACAGGAATTCTCTTGAATGTTTGATTGTTGTGTAAGCTTTTTATGTTCTTTTGATTGAGTTTAGTCTCTTTTATATAGATAATAGTGGTTTATATAGAGCATATGTATTAAATGTATAATTAAAACATATAATAAATATTTTTAATGAATTACCATAATTACAAAATGCTAATAATTTGAATTTGAATATTTTCGTGAAAATGGTGTTTGAATTTTCCGAAAATACTAAATTTCGAAATTTGTATTTTTACTTAATTTGGTTGTAAGTAGCATAAATATATTTAAATGAACCTAATAAATTTTGGAAAGTATATACATTTTTAATTTATAATTTAAAAGTGAATAAAGTTTCTACTTTTAATGTAATAAATTCATTAGATTAGTTACCATTTTGTAAAAATAAGTCATAAATACATATTTGTTAATTTATAAATTCATAATACTAACTTTAATTTTTTTATTTTTTGATATTGTCTGATTAATATTTCGCAAGTGTCTAATTAACATAAAAAATGCTTTTCACATTGTATTGTACAACCATTCAAATCTCGAATTATAAAGTATCAACAATAATGTTAAATCCTAAAAACATATTGAAGCATGTAGAATTTTTACCAAACTAAAAAACAAACATCAAATGTCAACACACATTTTATTTAGATGAAAATTGTCTCAGAACCAAACCAAAGATAAATGAAAAGAAAATGTCAACACACATCAAATAAAAATCCTTACAATAAAGAAATGTTCAAAAAACGATTCATTGATCCTATTTTTCAACCTTAGGAATCAAAAGTGGGTTGTCAAGTGATTTGTTAACGTAGTTCTTCTTCTCAGTCTTAAGGACTTTAGTTGTTGATTCACTTGCATCATCTTCCGTTTCATAAACTTTGTCCAGGCTACGCTTTACTTCAGCTTCATCACGAATCAAACTAACTCTAGAAGATGATTCTGGAGTAGTGTTATCTCCAACAGAATCCTACAATATTAAAAGGCATGTCGAAATTGTTAGAAGAAACTACATTAAAATCTAATCTGAATACACGATTGACTAACTCAACTACTAACCTTCACAGACACTGCATTTTGTGTTGAAGATTCACCTAGATCAATATTTTCAAGGACAGGTTGATCGATCTAGAAAACAATAAAATGTAATAATGAAAAGATTAAGGTAAAGCGTTTAAACAATAAGTAAATAACAACAAAAATTTATTAAGAATGATTCATAAGACCTATTATAACTAAATTTTTAAATGATAATCATAACCTGAATGTCCAGGAACCTTTCTTCAAGAGAAGCTACAATTTCGGAATCATTTGTAAGCTTACGTATACCATAACCATCAAGATGCTTATCAATGTTGAACTTCCCTACTTTAATTTTGAAAGCAAACTTCTTCTCTTCAAAATCATAAAACTCAACAGGAGTTATTTTCTCTTCGGTAGATACCTAGATCATAAATGATATAAGTAATACGAAGTAGAATAACATATATTGTTTAAGATTGAAAAAAAATAACTTACCTGTTTGGTTTTCTCAAGAAGCTGCATCGCTGACATGCCCAACATTTTTTTCGCTTCTCGATCAAACAATGTAAGCGATGTTATTCCAGTACAATCCTGCACCCTTATTGGAATTCTAAACCTACAACCAACACTAAAAAATCAGCGCTATAATTAAAAAATTAAAAAAAGAAACATCAACCCTAAAACATAACCTCCAAAAAAAATAATATCATAGAATTATAATTTATGTATAACAAATAAAATTCTTACACTGGATCAGCAGACACAATCTGTTTTGGACAACTTTTATTCGTGCAAACCAACACTTGTTTAAATGAAGTTACGTCCTTCATCTCTTCATCATCAGGTAAACTCAAAGTTGGCTCAACCTTGTGATTACAGAACTCGCACCCAAGGTAATACCAATCTTCATTAGGATCCACACCCTTGACTGTTCCAACAACAATTACTTGTTTGTTAACCTGCATAACAAAAAGTAATCAGTTCACAAATACTGAGCAAATGTATTTTAAAAATATAAGTAATTAATACACGAACCTCAGTTATCAATGGAAGCTCACGAATACAACTGAAAGGTTTTTTATTCAAAAATTCATCAGACATATTCATGCTACCAGACGATCCCAGAGATCGTTGAGCAGAAGAGGATTCGTTGGAAATAAACTTTGCAATATAACTGTAATTCGAAAAAAATAAAATATTTATAAACCTTTAAACAAATGAAAACATATAAATAAAAGACAAAAAAAGATAACTATGCTACCTTTTCTTGAAAGAGCGAATGTCTTCATTAATAAAGAGGCGAGTGATAAAAAATCCATTTTGAACACTTACATTGCCTTTGTAAAAAAAAATATTAAAACAGCTAAAACAAATACCGGTATAGAAAAATATGTAATCGGAAATCTAAAAAAAGTAAAATATAACAAACCTTTATAATTGCTAAAGCTACCAAATTGAACAATAAGGACTACATGAACTTCATCTTCATTCTGCTTGATGTATTCAAACATCTGATCACTATACTCTTCCCACAAAGAACAGGTCATTTTAATGCCACTACATATAAACAGAATGTATGTTAAAAAAGGAAATTATAAACAGTTTTATACCAACATATTCATAGTAGATATGAAATACATACTCTAGATCGATCAACACAAGGTTCATCTTGCTTTTCAAACCAGCTTTAGTTTCTGTTGGTTCTGGTGGAGTCCATTCTTCAACATAGCCAATGAAATCTTAAAAAAAAGTTAAACAGTTTATACGAATACATAATCAATATACAAAAAGTATTAAAATACATTTTTTACTGTAATTAAAACAAACCGATTCTTTGTTCTGCAGACAGGTTTCCACTTTTAATTGACTCAAAAGATGAAAAATTAAAACCGTATTGGCTTCCATCAAACCTACTACACTTTGTAATATTGGTTTCAAAAGTAAAAGAGAGCATGTCATCTTTAGCAAAATGTTTAGTAGATTTGTTTTCAGCAAGTTGAGAGTTATAAATGTAATAAGTTTCGTTTTCACGTAAGAATTTTTCATGCTTCTTCATATATCTACTCCATACAATTGCTTGCATCTTCGAACCCTGTTTAAAAGTTCAAAAAAACGAAGTTAACAAAAAACAGAAAGTAAAATAAAACGTACTTAAAAAAAATAAAAAACGAATATGTTAAAAACATAACCTGTTCATCCATCAGAACCATATCAAGAGAAAGAATTTCCCCGGGCATCTTTCGATTTGCTCTCTTCCAAAGCCTAAGCACCTTAACTTTGATCGTGTATTTACTCATGCGCCAAGTGATGTCATTCAAAAAAGTGATGTTGTTTGGATCCATAATGCTGCAAGTTTGTTGACAATGTAGGTATTAGATACGCTTTAATTTTTTAAACATAACATTGGAATTTCTAATTAGAAACAGTAGTGATACAGATACCTGACAAAGTGAGGAAGATTTGATTGATCGAAACCTTAATCAAAATTAAACAATCTATTATGTATTTATACTGTAAGTGTTACATGTAATAAGAAATGTTTACTTAGTTATTTTTAGTAAAGATTAGTGAATAATTAAGTAAATTTATAATTGAAATGAAAATGATTTTACATTTAAGTGTTTCCATGATTAAGTTAAATTTCGTTTAATGTTTGTTAAATAAAAATCTTGGTATTTAAATTGTTACATGTTTCCATTTTTAAGTTAGAAGTTTAAATTTTTAAGTTTTCAAACCGATAGGTTTTTAAAAAAATTATATATTATGAAAAATTTTGTACACTAACACATTTAAGAAAATTTGAAAAGTCTACTCAAGTTTAAATGACATAGTAAAACATTGATTTTAAAACGGTTAAAAAACCACCAGATTAAATTTACATTTAAAATGATTTTAAATGCTTTAATGTTGAATGTTTAAAACCGGTTTTAGTTATTAAAGGGTTGGTTTTTAATAATTAAAAAACAAAGTAATTACATTTATGTTGATTGTAACTTACCACTAAAACTTTTAAATTGACCTTGTTAACAATGATTGATAAGAGTTATTGTTATTAATATCAAAGTAATTAATACTAATGACAATTCATAAATTAAAAGGTTGTCAAATCTTTAATTACTTTTAAAAAGTTAATCCTCCAAAACCTAAAACTTTGTAAAATTTAAAAACTTAATGTTTATAACAACCTTTTTTTAAAAAATAATTTACCAACCAATGTTTTAAAACTTCATTGTTTTCTATATGAAAATGTAAAACATTATTATTAACATTCAAAGAACTGTTTACTAACATATTTCAAGCACTGCTAACTTACTTGCTATACAACCCAAAAAAATTAAAATATACGACTACTAACATACATCATAAAAAGTGATTGTAACTACGCATTAACACTATAAGTTGAAACATGGATAACATAGTTACCACTAATTTGCAGTGAAATTTAGTATATTAGAATACTACCAGGAACATCATATTAACTATCATATCAACTGTTTCAACAAACCATACCATAATAGTACTGTTTAAAACACAAAACAACCCAAAAAACACACAGTTGACTAAATCAGTAAAACGTGCAAATGTATGTGACCACTAAACGTTCGCCATATTCAAAAAACTACCACCACTAAGGTGCAAAAAGTTACTGACCAAAAATGTTATGTTCACCAAAAAACTGCCAAAACTAACAGAACTAATTACCAGCAAGCCTAACTACTTTAGAGAGCTTTAACAGACCTCGTTTCTGGAAAAAAAGGAAATGCATTTGATCACCTGCCTGCAGATCCTTATCAGCAACAAAGGTTGACATACCTTTGATGTAGTAACGCTTACTTGACCTCGAACTTTCTACACCAACAGAAACTCCCCAAGTGTAACCTTCACCATCTTTAATCGTCAAACCCCTCTGCCTGTTCATACCATTTTCTGTTGCCCAATCCGCCTGCATACGCTAAAAAATGACAAATAATTTGCAAATTTAATAACAAACTAACATATGCCTAAATATGATTATAATATACGGTTTGTATAATATAGGAAACTTACAAAATGATTGTCAACGGTGAAAACAACCGGAACACCCAAATCATCACAATAACCTACATCCTCGCTAGCAGCAGATTGATCATCCTCATGATCCATAGCATCTCCTTCACTCACCTCTTCGCCATCATCATCAGAAACAACAATGATATCATTATCATTGTGTTCATCATCCTCAGAATTGTCATCGTCCTCCCACAAAGAGGGAGGAAGAGTAAGCTTGCCTTTCTTAAAAAATGTCAAGTCATATGTTTTCTGTTTGTTTAACAAAGTAAAAAATCAAAATTTTATACGATAATGAAAAATAATGTATAGAGTTAATTGTGATGTAGATTAGCCAAAATAATACAACAAACATTTACAAATTGAGAAACAAACCTCATTGTAAATCTCAAACACAATCAGATGATCTTTGGTTATCTCAAAAATCTCCCTCATATAAGGCCATCCTTGAGTTATGTAAGTAGCAGCACCATCGTTTTCTAGCTGGATTTGGAAAACATGACCTGAAGACAACACCGTTTAATATTATTTTTAATCATTCAAAAAGAGATTAACCAAAGAATCGGAAATAAAGTCTTTATTTCAATTAATAATTATTATACAATATGAATGATAAACCATTATAACCTATATAATCAATACAGTTTTATATTATTTTTTAATAAATATCAAATTAAATGAGGAATGATCGGGTTTGGAAAACATGACCTGGAAATGAGCTGACTATGATTGGTTCCAACGGAAGGGTCATGTTGTATAATCCATGCATAACAAAGCAACTGATATGCTGATAAGTTGCAACAAATGGAATGAAACATTAATACATATTACTATATCATCAGTGTGTTATATAATGTAGTTAAATGAGAGTACATAACACATACCAGACGTTCATCATCAGTTTGAGGGTCATCAAGGTTGCAGTAGAAAAATCTACCAGGTGCAGCTATAGCATCTTGATGAAAAGTAATCATATTGAAACAGTTGATCGCCGATTCGTATTCAAAAACAAAGTTGCAAATAGATGGGTAATTTAATGTAGTCATCAGGTGCTTCCATCCGTCACAAATAAACCACTTCCCAGCTATCTGCATGACCTTAACGCGAAATCTTTTTTCATCCAGTGTATGAATCGCACAATCACCTGTTGGATACTTATACTTTTCAACCCATTCTGTGTACTCCTGAGGTAAAGCCTACATATAAGAAAGAATTTGATATTATACCAATATTTGATATTATACCAACATTAAAAATCTTTGTTAATGAATGTAATAAATCTAATATTATTGCATAAGAAAGATTGTAAGATTGATTACCAAGCAAAGACGATCATTGGCTTCTGACCGTACCCAAAAACCGTAAGTCATTATCACACAACCAGTTAGCAATCTGTATTAGAAAAAAGTGAGTTAGTATGAAACATAAATCAGTAAATGGAAACATCAAAAACCAATTGATTATAAGTTTTCAGGGCTAACAATTTTACTAAATACAAACATAAACCATAAAGCAGGAATCATTGTCAATAAATATTAAACACCAATTGAAACGTAATCATAAACCTAAAACATTCAACCTTAATAGAATCCTAAAATATAAATGCAAAATCATTCTCAGTTGAAAGCTTAAATAGTAACAAACCATTCAACTATTTGGTAAACCATAAGTGGAGACCTAAAACATAAAGAATCGATCAAAAACTAAATCATAAGAATCATTTCTTAGATATCCTTAAAACATTAATTCAAACGTAATCATAAACCTAAAACATTCAACCTTAATACAAACCTAAAACATAAATGCAAAATCATTCTCAGTTGAACGCTTAAATATTAACAAACCATTCAAGTATTTGTTAAACCATAAGTGGAGACCTAAAACATAAACAATAGATCAAAAACTAAATCATAAGAATCCTTTCTTAGCTATCCTTAAAACATCAATTGAAACGTAATCATTAACCTAAAACATTCAACCTTAATACAAACCTAAAGCATAAATGCAAAATAATTCTCAGTTGAACGCTTAAATAGTAACAAACCATTAAAGTATTTCTTAAACACTAATTCCAGACCTAAAAACATAAATAATCGATCAAAAAACTAAATCATAAGAATCCTTTCTTAGCTATACCTAAAACATCAATTGAAAAGTAATCATAAACCTAAAATATTCAAGCTTAATAGAAACCTAAAACATAAATGGAGAATCATTCTCAGTTGAACGCTTAAATAGTAACAAACCATTAAAGTATTTCTTAAACCCTAAATTGATACCTAAAACATAAACCACTAATCAAAAACTAAATCATAATAATCCATTCTAAGCTTTATATAAAACATCAATCGAATCATAAACCTAAAACATTCAATCTAAATAGAAACCTAAAACATATTTTCCATAATAATCATCAGTGGAACCGTAATCAGTCTAAATAAATAATAATCAATCAAAATTTTATCTTCACGATTGAAGTGTAAAATCCCCTAAATCGAATGGTCGGACATAAACCCTAAAAAAATCAACGCAAAATCAAAGATATTAACATCAATGAATGACTGAAGAATAATAAACAAAAAACCAAGAACAATCGTTACAAAAAACACATTAACAGTAATCGAAATCCAAAAAAAAATATAGAAAATAACTTCATCGATGATCTGCGATAATAATGAAAGATAGAAGAACATCGATGTATTGAAAAGAAGAATCGAATGGAGGTTACCTTGGATTGGAGATGATCGATATGTTTGAATCGCCAAGATTAGGGTTTAGGTTTTGAAAGCGGCGATGTTGAGCAAATGGGGTGATGTTATGTCCGTGTGTTTTTTTTGACTTTATATAATTTCGGGTTTTTTGATTTAAAAAAAAAAAATTATTAATTCTCTCAATGTGCCATGTGGCATCACCAATGGAGGAGAGATAATGGCTAGGGGGGTAAATGAATGACATGTGTCAAAAATTGCTCCAAAATATTATATGTATAGATTAGTTTTACTAGTTGAGTCAAGTCGGTCCATAGGCCCGTTCTTATTGTTCCACACGTGTCGTATGCGATAACAGTATAACACTACTATTTTCTTCTTATGTACAATCCGAGTTCTTGTTTTATACCTGTCAATCCTTTTACTTCTGTTGACCAGTCAATAATCCATGACCGGAGCTCCACTGGTAACCATAACCACCAACCATCAACTATTACACAACAATATCCTTCCTGTAATACACTCCGGCTGCCACCCGAAGCCACCACCACAACCAATATTTATCCGATCATCACCACAACCGTACCCCACCACACAGCCACCGTCGCTGCAAAACCCTACTACCGAACCACCACTATCAATCATCCATTGTTGAAACCCAAACCAATAATCTAAACTAAAAGTAATTAAATAATGAATATTATTGGAGTTTTACCTAATCGATCGGAACCCATCACGGACCACCACAGACTGGCCACCACCACCAAAGTCATCGTCGTCTTCCTCCTCCGTGTCAGAACCGGCCGGCCAAATACCATGGCCGGTGACCTCCTTTCCTCTGTCTCTATCTCTCTCTCTCTCCTCTACTTCTCCCTCTACCTCGCGTCTCTCACTCCTTGCGTCGTTTCTCTTTCTTTCTTCTCTGTATCTCAGATCTGTTCCTCTTCCTCAATAATATTGTTAGGTGAAGGAGTGGTGGTTGTTTTTTATAGAAACAAGAAGGGTGGGTGGTTGTTGAGAGAGACGTCGCCGGAGCTCCGCCTGTGCACCGCTGTGAAGGGTTGCTGGAGCCACCCAGCTCCTCTCTCTCTCTCTCGTGAAACATATTGGGTGTGTGTGTGTTTGCTATGCTCTATGTGTTGGTATGTGGTAGTGTGTTGAAGAAGATAGGGTATAATACACTGTGTTTTTATAAAAGAGTGGGGATGAGGTGTCATGATCATAATATGCCATGGGGCACATGGCTCATATGCCATGTGTCCATGAGTGACTCACCCATGAGTTATGGGCCGGGTTTGGGTTCGTTACGCGTATTGGTTTGATTTCGTATCGTGTTATAATAATATTTTCCTCGTCAAAATAATTAAGCAACTCGTCGGTTCGGCTTAGTAGTTGATTTTATTATCTATTTCTTAGTTATAATACTTTTAGACGCAAAAAATTTTTTGGGCCCTAGGACCGGGGTATTACATACGATTCGGGTGGATAACGGGCCGGTCAATTCAAAACCGATACAGTTCGTTACCGGCGGTCAGTTTGAAACCGGTACGGTTCGTTACCGGACCTGATCAGGTCGATACGATCTGGGTGCATAACGGGCCGGTCAGTTCGAACCGGTACGGTTCGTTACCGGACCTGATCAGGTCGATATGGTCCGGGTGGATAACGGGCCGGTCAGTTCAAAACCGGTACGGTTCGTTACCGGACCTGATCTGGTCGATACAATCTGGGTGGATAACGGGTCGGTCAGTTCCAAACTAGTACGTTGGTTACCGGACCTGATCGGGTCGATACAATCTGGGTGGATAACGGGCCAGTCAGTTCGAACCGGTACGGTTCGTATCCGGGCCTGATCAGGTTGATACGATCCGGGTGGATAACGGCCGGTCAGTGCAAAATCGATACAGTTCGTTACCAGGCGGTCAGTTCGAAACCGGTACGGTTCGTTACCGGACCTGATTAGGTCGATACGGTCCGGGTGGATAACGGGCCGGTCAGTTCAAAACTGGTACGGTTCGTTACCGGACCTGATTAGGTCGATACGGTCCGGGTGGGATAACGGGCCGGTCAGTTCAAAACCGGTACGGTTCGTTACCGGACTTGATCGGGTCGATACAATCTGGGTGGATAACGGGCCGGTCAGTTCGAAACCGGTACGGTTCGTATCTGGGCCTGATCAGGTTGATACGATCCGGGTGAATAACGGGCCGGTCAGTTCGAAATCGATACAGTTCGTTACCGGGAGGTCAGTTCGAAACGGTATGGTTCGTTACCGGACCTGATCAGGTCGATACGATCCGGGTGGATAACGGTCCCGGTCAGATCGAAACCGATACGGTTTGTTTCCGGACCTGATCAGGTCGATACGGTCCAGGTGGATAACGGGCCGGTCCCGATCGACACCGATACGGTTTGTTACCGGGCGGTCATTTCGAAACCGGTACGGTTCGTTACCGGACCTGATCAGGTCGATAAGATCCGGGTGGATAACGGGCCGGTCAGTTCGAAACCGGTACAGTTCGTTACCGGACCTGATCGGGTCGATACGATACGGGTGGATAACAAATTAAGTTTTTTTAAAAAATGGCAAAGCTCCTGGCTTTGGTCAAAGCTAGGCGCCTGGTTTTCTTGATTGGACTACAAGCGCTTACCTTTGACCAAAGCCAGGCGCTTCGCCTTTTAAAAAAAATAAAGTTGTTTTAATTCTTTGTAAATATTTGTTATTGAGTAAAAAAATATTTTTAATTCATTTTTAGTTCTTTAAGTTGTTTTCAAGCCAAGAAAATTCGTTTGAGGTGTTTCGGTTCGTTTATTGCTCATTTTGTGGTTTTCGGAAGAAACATCCAGATTTGTACAACTTTGATGAATCAAAGTACGTGGTGCTCGGACTATACCTAACACACAACAATTTGTAGGTTATTATTATTTCTTTTAAAATAAAACATAAAAAATTAACACTTTAAGAGTTATTAATGATAATTTAATTGGGGGTAAAGCACCTGACTTTATAAATTATATTATTATTTATGAAAGTTGTTCATTCACTGTTGTTTGTTCTGAAAACCACAAACGAGCAATTAAACGAACCAAATCGCGTCAAACAAGGTCCGAAAGTCCAGTATGTCGATTAAAGATGTAAAATTTGAAATTTGATAAGATATGGTATTGGTTGCACTCTTCATGTGCTACGTACATTGATTTATGAAAGTTGTTCATACTCGGTTGTTTGCTCTGAAACGAGCAACTAAACGAACCAAAACGCGTTAAACAATGTCCGGAAGTCTAGTATATCGATTAGAGATGTAAAATTTGAAATTTGGTAAAACATGGTATTGATTGCACACTTCATGTGTTACGTACATATATTTATGAAAGTTGTTCATTCTCGGTTGTATGTTCTGAAAACTACAAACGAGCAATAAACGAACCGAAACACGCCAAACTAATTTTTCTTTGATTGGAAACTAGTTAAAACAATTAAAAATGAATTAAAATATTTTTTTAATTAAGTAAAACCATTTAAATTTAATTAAAACAATATGTATATTTTTTTAAATAAAAGGGCCAAAGCACCTAGCTTTGGCCAAAGAGAGGTGCTTTGGGGGTAAAGCGTCTAGCTTAGGCCTAAGCGAGGCGCTTCGCTTTTAAAAATTTAAAACACCAAAAAACTACCAAAAAATAAAGTTAGATTTGAAGCGCCTCGCTTAGGCCTAAGCGAGGCGCTTCGCTTTTAAAATTTCAGCTTTTTCTGACCTCGTACTGACCTCCTCGAAATGGGGGCAAAGCGCCTCGCTTAGGCCTAAGCGAGGCGCTTTGAGGGGGTGAAAATAGAAGGTGAGGGTTGAAATAGACCGGGCCTTAATATATATATATAATTGCCTTATTAATAGTAAGGAGAAAAAAATAAAAAAATAATCTATACATATAATAAACCAAAGCCATTTAAATGACATGGCACTCAAAGAGGCATTCTCCTCCTTGAGTGTGCCATGTGTCATCCCATGTGGCATTGAGATATTTTAGGAAAAAAATAATTTAAAAACAACATTGAGATATTTTAGGAAAAAAATAATTTAAAAATAAAATTTGATTTTTCTCTCTTATATTTCCTCCCATGATTTTTAAACGTTAATATCTTTTATACACGAGGTTTTTTAAAGAAAAAAATTACACCAAATTAACGAGCGTTTTATTATCTTTCCAATGAGTACCATAGTGCTATATAAAAAACGGAGAAAAAACGACTATTTTTTGTGCGGTTTCGTTCATACAGGAAAAAAAACACAAAGTGTTCAGGTGAATCATTAATTCATGTATAGGAAAGTCACTAATTATGTTCAAATCAGTAAATATGAATTCTATTTTGAACATGCGTTTACCATTGGAGTTATACATTGTTTTAAATTAGATATTTATATTAGAGTTATACATTGTTTAAGGTTAGGCGTTAACATTGGAGATACATTTTTAATTGTTTTAGGTTAGGTGCTACCCGAAGTTTTCCTGCATGTAACTGTAAAGCGCATCATTCTATTTCATATGTAAAATTAATATGTCATATTAGATTTCTCAACCCCGGGACGTTCCCGGGATATAATCTAGTTTTATAATGTGAGTAAATATATAGAGAAAATGATATAAGAAAAAAAAAACGAGGGTTAGGTAAGGCTAGCTGAAAGAAAGAAGATAAATAGAGAAAGAGAGAGAAATAAAAAGAAGAGTGGAATAGGAGTTGCAGCAGGTGAAATATGTCGGGAAGAGAAGTTCGGGAGTACACCAATCTTTCAGATCCCAAAGGTTGCTTTGCTTTGCTTTCCCATAACACTTTCCTTTTTCTCTGTATATATGTTATTTGTTGGTTGAATGAATATTGGAATTGGTTTGGTTGGATTTGTTTGTAGATAAGAAATTGGGAAAGGGGAAAGATCGAATCGACGATGAAGACATCACTTTTCAACGAATGGTTGCCAAGGTTGTTACCGCTTCTCTTCTTATCTTTGATTGTAATATGGATATTGAACTAGGGATACAAACAAACATTACTATCATTGTACAGTATTAGGTTAGGTTAGGATAGGATTTTACTTTAACTAACACTACCATCAATCTATCTTCATTTAGTAATAGTATCAAACATGCCTCGTAACAAACACATTCCCCACTCCACTTTTTGGCTTAAAATTTTGTAAGTTTATTCTGATAACATGCCCTGACAGGGATCATGGCAATTTTGTCCTATTGCTTGCTTGATTTACACAGATGCAAGAGGTTGCTGGAGATCGTGGTGGCTACCTTCATGGACGTGGCGGAATTTCCCTCTTCTTTTTCAACAGTTTTTTCTAAAAATGCCATTTTGCTTATTTTATGTATTCGTTTCCGCAAACAACAAATGCTCATCAATTCCATATGCAATTTCTTACACCCTGGTTTATTACAGTTAATTCTATTATATCACTCTGATTATTCAGATCAGTTGATTACTTTGAAAAACGCAGATCCATGCTCACCCTGAATATAGTTGTTGGGCTTTCCTTAAGTTTTGATGCTGCATCGGGGGTGTTTTGATTTTTGTATCGAATATTGCAACTACTAGTCTTCGTTTTAATCTTCAGATAAATTTCATTCACTATTTTTTTTTCTAATTATTTAGAAAAGTTTCATATTAACTACACCAAAGTGGATTATCATGAAGTGAATAAAGTTTACCTATTTTCCCTTTTTAACCTACTTGAGAGACTTCTACTCCGATCTCAAGACGTATATTTTCTTTTTCTTTTTTTTTTTCACAAAATGTCGTTTTTGGCTATTATGTGTAAATTTCTTGAATAATCATAAGATTTTAAAACACTTAAACAAATTATTATTTGACAATTACAACATCAAACAATAAAAGCACATCCACACATTGTCTCCTAGCCGTCTAATGACCCTTCTATTACAATCAATATTAGTTGATTATCTGATTTGATTAATCGAAATAACATGTAAAACACACGTCCAAACACCCCTAAAATATACTTCAGCTTGTCCCTAAAGTTTGAATTTGCAGCCTTGGACAGTGATGATCTGCTCTATCTCAAAGAGCAGATGGAAGCAGAAGAGGATGCAGAACGTTTATTACGTCGCACTGAAAAGCGAGCATTTGCTGCCTTTAAAAATATCCTTCTTTCTGTCATAAGATGATAAATGAAATCAGTTAGTCTGGTAATATATAATTGGTGCACCACATACAACTAGGTTAACTTCTGAGGTTAAATAAATGAATTTACCATTTAACTTCTGGATTTACATAGAGTTATTGGCTACTGGTAGCCATTTTGCAAACATCATGAATGCAATATATTGACAATAACATTAACAGTTGCAAGTTAGAACCTATTGTTTCTTTGTCCCAAACAAACATAATTGATATTTAGACGGTGTTATAAATTTGCTTAGTGGATCCAATTGTCTTACGTTGCAATAACAAGTTATTGGTATATGAATAAACATGTTCTGCTTCTAGATTTGCTAAATTTAGTGGTCAAATGATCAAATTTGATAGTTAACAGCTACAACAAGAATTGATTATCTTAGGTTAAACAAAAAATTACTTCCTCTACGTTTCTCTCAAAGTTGTCATTATTGGTCATGTAAATAATTTTTTTAAAAATCAGAATTTGCAACCAAACTCTATAATCATATCTAGTGTAGACACATTTGTTAACTTTTACAACTCTTTTCATAATTTCATAATTTTGATAAGTATACTAATAGGTTGTAGGTGAGTCATGCCATAGTTAAGTATTAGTAGGTAAAAGTAGATTATTTCTTTATTTTGTGCAATTATATGATATAATCTATACTATTATTACAATTAGGAAAATCCACACTATTATTAGATGATACGCTCGGTCTGTGACCTGAACAGCTACAGAACTGTAGTTAAATGGCTAAGATAAATTTGCAAAGTTGCCCTTAATATATGCTTTACTAAAGTGATCTCTTCATTTTATGGATGTTTAGAAGCACCCCTGGGCTTTACATAAGTTGTAAAACCTAAACATGAAAGATATTACAGTTTTATAAATATATATACACATAGTAGACACAAAATGGAAACCTCTCGACCATTAGGGCAAAACGGTAAATTTGGATGTTGCAGTTTTTTTTGTGACAAGATGAAAAGCGATTTATGTGTGAAAAGAATCATTCTTTTTCTTGTTTATTCTTTGACTCCTTGTAACAAAGCTGCAAGTTTAGCTGATTCTTCACCAGCTTCAGTTCCATTGCCACTGCGTGTAGAGCCAAAGACAAAAACTGGAATAAGGTGCTTCCCTTGCTCCCTACATTCATAACTAGTTATCTGATTACTGTTATTTGAAGTCGTCTTTAAATGTTCTTAATGTTTGAGCAAATATATCCTGCTTAAATTTATCTCATTGTCTGAGTTTTCATATTAGCTGCAACACTACTGATTATCCATGGGTAAACTACAGTTACTTATTTACCCCCTTATTTGAACCTGATATCAGAGACTTACACATCACAGAAAAAACGTTTATTTTTCCTTCTAAAATGTCTTTTCTTGGTCATTTGTCTATTACTTTAGGGCTTTTTGGCACTGTGTTTTTAATGTCTTTTAACTTTTTTGATGTTGTGATAATTTGCTTTTTTGGAGCGTTAGGTGAGTTCTGTGTATTCAAGGATTTACGTATTGCAACCACTCATAAACTTGTAATCCAAACCTTAAAATAATCAGATAGTCAGAATAGTTTCACTAGAATTTATATGTGACTTGAAAGCCAGAATAATCAACCTTTCATTGATTTTAATTATTACAACTTCAAATCATATTCGCTTTTAAAACAAACATCCAAACGCGCCCCTAAAAGTATTTATTTCTTCAAGTACTTGAAGGAAATGCGTGTGACATTAATGTTTATTTACAGACAACAAGATCTACTGAAAAATGTGGTGGAAGTCAAACCAAAGCGACCAAAAGTCTCGACAAAAGCTACTGATAATGTGTCCACAGAAACTAAGGTGCAGGTTAATACAGAAGATAAAAACCAGCCGCCAATAGTTCAAACCGACCCCATAAAAAGCTTGCTTGCGGCTTATGCAAGTTTCAGATGATGATGAAGAAGATTGAACAGGGGAATAATAAGTGGTTTGTTGATGAGAAGGAATGACTAATATATGTTTTTGTAATTGTAGTTTGACAACCGGGATTCTGTGTTTTGTCTGGAAGTTCTTATAATCTTTAACCATGAAAATTTAGGTTGGTTTTGTAGAATTCTTTGTTGATAATAGTCTGAAAACTTATACATTTATGCATGCGTCAACTAGTTAATATTAGGGGTGTGTACAACTTGGTGACCAGACCGAGATTTATTATTGGTGTGGTCTTGGTCCATGACATGTTAAAAACTTGGTTTTTCAGTTCGGTCTAGTTTTCAATTTTTGCCACCAAAATGGATGTTGTTCCGTTTCTTATGTCCCCAAACTTCTTCCCAAAACAGTAAAGCAGAACGCAAAATCTGTTCCATAAACAATACCATCCAAACTCTTTAAGCTCATACCAACTACCCAACACGTTTTGGCATCATACACCTACATCCTTAACATACTCCTAGTAAAAACCATACCGGCCATTCACCTACCCAACTCCTCTACAACCAAACTCCCTCCTTAGTCACTTGAGAGTGGGGTCTCTGTCACCCTCTTCTTTCCCGTCACCACAATTTATAATCTTGAAAAACCTCTCCTACCAATGTGTCTTTCTAGGATAACCTATCAAACCATAATCTTCCCGTTTGCCCAAAATTTTTCAGCTGATATCCAAACTCTCTCTCCACAACCTAATCAAACACGACCACCCTTACCCAAAAAACACCACCCTACCATTCACCATCCCCTTAGTAGCACAAAACACCTCAACCACACCCACTGCCCAACCCTCTGCCTCCACAGTCCACACCCACGGTCCAACCCTCCTACTCCACACCATCGACCCAACACACATCTCCTACCCTCTCATTCGTACATACTAACACTTCACCCTCCACCTCCATCCCCACTTCAACTGTGCCTACTCAATCTGTGCCTCCTGCTTGCACCATCCGCACCTATGAGATGGATGGAATCTCCAAACCAAAACGCCTCTTTAATCTTCATACTACAACCTTTTTTCTATTCCTAAGAACCAAATCGTCTTATCCATTGCAATATCAAAATCATGGCAGGTACATCAAATAAGTGTCACGAAAGTGTTTGTCTATGGTCATCTAAATTAAACGTGTACATGGGGGCCAACGCGATACGAGAAACAAATTTTGATTTCTACGCGAAATCCTTTGATCTGTAAGGTGTGACCACATCATCATCTTCCAGTGCATGGTGTCATGCGTGGCGGTGATGGAACAGGAGTTGTGAGAGTGACGCCTGTGGTTGTAGTCTCTATCGCTAGAAGATTCATATCCTTTAGATGTGTCAGACGACTTGGCGTAGCCCCAAGCGCGTGTGTTTTCCACTACGCTACCTGACGAGGTGGGCCCAATCCAAATAGATTGGCCCACACCACATAAAGCCTAGAAAGTCCACTTGGGTTGGCCCACAATCCAAAAGAAACCAACAAGCCGAATCGGCCGTGTTCAAATAACAAAAGGATAAAGTTGTTGACCCCCTGATAAGCTCAACCTCCTTATCGCAATAAGGGGAAGAGTCTTTGAAATATAAGAGATAGTGCTTATCCCCGAACTCTCGCAGACTCTGTTAATTGAGATCGACCGCGAGAGCTATCAATAAGGGACATGAAGAAACTATATAAGGGGATAGGAGGTAAGTCACATTCATTCAGAAAACTCCCTAGAAACTTTATACTCTTTTATCAAGGATACTTATTCTCACGCCGGAGGGTGGGTCATAGGAATCCCCCCATTCCTGTGGCGAGTCCTAACGGTGCCCTGTTTGTAGGTATTCAGGCTCTACTGTCCAGGTTATTAGGAGCCAGAATCTCCCTTTTCTTACTAGAGGAGGCTATATCCAGGTATTTACTTCTTCATTGGCGCCATCCGTGGGAGGGAATAACAAGGAGAAGATTACCGGTTTCGCCCTGTAAGCCGAATGGCTACAAATCAGAACACTGCCGTAGCAACTAGATCGACCGAAGGCATTCATAACCAACTCCCAATAACTGGACGGGTGGATGGTGCAATCGCATCAGACTCAGAAAAAGAGGCTAATGGGCCAGCACCAGGTTTCCCGCTGGTGACGACAGCCCCACAATCCACTAGTACACTAACATCAGTACTTGGGGGAAGGATGCCGGCTACCCCCTACTCCATCACAGGGTCTCTCTCGCCAGCCATCACTTACACCCGTCCAATCGTTAGCACCACATTTCCATCAACTAGAGTGTAGGCCCCTACGTCATCCATGCCTTGGATAACCGCGACCACAAGTTTACCCCTATTTTCTGCTGCTCTTACGGCAGCCATGACATCGTCTCCACAGCCACTCTGGTACAACCCAGTATGGCCCCGTACACCCCAGTCACCCCGGGCAATCAACCTTACATGCCCTATTACCCGATGCATCCTTATGGGTATATGTACCAGTCCCCTGTGGGAAACGCTTACTCATACCCCTATCCGTATGCATACCCGCCTATGCAACAACCTTTCCCGGGATGGGCAGTACTGGCGGAGACACCTTCCAATTTCTGCAAGCATGAGATTAAACGATGTACGCACACGCTCACGTATGAAACTTCCCCAGGGTACCCGGAGCAGTGACAACAACTCCCCAAGACCTACAACGGGACGTCGCCGCTCCACGGGGTAACGAGAACCAGAATGAGGGAGAAGATGAAGACCTTACCAGGCCTTACTGTCCGCCAGCAATGGCTAACCTATTCTAAGTTTGCAATGCGGATAGCCAATGCCCAACTTCCGCCAAACTTGAAGCTGCCGTCAACAGTGGGAAAATACGACAGTATAGGGAATCCCGATGATCATTTAAGTATTTTCGAATCAGTTGGGACCTCCAAGGATTGGCCGCTTCCTGCCTGGTGTCACATGTTTGTCCAAACACTTGTGGGAGCGGGGAGAGTCTGGTGGGATAGCTTGCCACCAGGGTCCATTGCCAACTGGGACGAAAATTGTTTAAAGGTTTCTCCCAACAATTTAGCCAGCAGCGGAGACACACAAAGTATAGAGACGAAGTCATGCAAATCCTCCAAGGGCCAATGAATCCATGGAAAGTTTTATACTCCGTTTTAACAAGGAACGGTTGCAAATTCCCAGGCTTGCAGAGGAACTGGCATGCACGGCTTTCACGATGGGAGTAAACGACGATGGTTTGTTACAAAGCTCCATGGCCCACATGGGTACCCGCAGACCATGGACGAGATGATGACGATTGCCAAGGCGTATGTCAAGCAGGTGAAATCAATTGACATGAACCATGCGGTACGTAAGGAAGCAAGAGGCTGCAAAAAGCCACATGTAATCACGACTCCCGAAATTCCAGGAATAAGTGACAATCAGGATCGTACTGGTCAACCTTATTCAAGAGATGACCGCAAGGATGATC
>JAUTDX010005723.1:0-36790 GCA_030844895.1 Ambrosia x helenae
GATTTTTTATGGAAGTTGTTAGGATTTAGGACTAAAAGTTGGTGAATTTTAAGTTTAAATGAAGCTTTAAAGATCGTTGTTTCGAGTTCGTTATGCGAAGGCAGAGTTTAAAGATTGTTATTAATTTGATTTGCTGCAGTTGATGAAGGAAAACAAGATAAGGTGAAACATTTTATTTGCACTAATTTTGTGTATTTTTGTATTGCAGATTGATTTTGGTTTTTAATCGTGTTAAACGAGTCGTGTAACGTTGTTGAGTGACACAAATATGGTGGCGGCAAAAACCTTCTTGCTGGTCCCTGTTTTCATCAAACATCACATTCTCAAAACCCTAACACACAAAAGCTGTCGAGATTCTCATCAGTATGTCTCCGGTCATCATCACAGTCGGTCCTGACCGAAACTCTATCGACAACCCCTGCCCAAACGGGTCAAGATCCTCTCCGAAGCCCTGCCTTTCATCCAAAAGTTCCGCGGGAAGACTGTGGTAGTAAAATATGGTGGTGCAGCCATGAAATCGGAAGCTCTCCAGTCATCTGTTATTGCGGATCTTGTTCTCCTCTCTTGCATCGGCCTTCGTATCGTGTTTGTCCATGGAGGCGGTCCTGAAATCAATCAGTGGCTTGATCGATTGGGTATTCAGTCTAGTTTTCTTAACGGGCTGCGAGTGACTGAGCGTCGACGATGGAGATAGTGTCGATGGTTTTGGTTGGTAAGGTTAATAAACATTTGGTTGGATTGATTAACAAAGCCGGTGCGACAGCGGTTGGCTTGTGTGGAACAGATGGAAGGATTTTCACTGCTGTACCCTCTCCGAACTCGGCTCAATTGGGTTTGTTGGTGAAATTGCGCGTGTGGATACGTCGGTGTTACAGCCGTTGATTAATGACAATCTTATTCCTGTGATTGCTTCGGTGGCTGCGGATGGAACAGGACAGTCGTATAATATAAATGCAGATACGGCTGCAGGGGAGCTTGCGGCCGCTTTGGGGGCGGAGAAGTTGTTGCTGTTAACGGATGTGGCAGGGATTCTTGAGAACAAGATGATCCTGAAAGTTTAGTGAAGGAAATAGATGTCGAGGGGTGAGGAAAATGATGGATGATGGGAAGATTGCGGGTGGGATGATACCGAAGGTGAATTGCTGTGTGAAATCGCTTGCTCAAGGGGTGAAAACCGCAAGTATAATTGACGGGCGGTTGGATCATTCGTTGCTTTTGGAGGTTCTAACGGATGAAGGGGCCGGAACGATGATCACCAGGTAAGATTTGGTTTTTGTTGATGCAAAATTGCATTGATGTAACTCTTGACATATGGTTTGGTAAATTAATAAAGTTACAAATTTGGCTATTGTTAATCCTGGTTACGATGCTTATGTGTTGCTAATATATTTTTATAATTAGTTAACGTCATTTATCTTTTCATTATTCTAATAATGTAATGATTTAAAAAATTCTATATATATTCTTGTGACCTGCTCATTGTTATTTAGGTATTTACCTATAAAAGTTTTGTTCAAAACTGGACGGATTAAATATAACCGATATTTTTTCTTTACTGCGAAGAAGTAAACCATTTTGTCGTAACAACTCTAAAAATTAGAGGGTGTTTCCGAACGGGTCGCGCATGCACCTAGGGTTGTAAACAAGTCAAGCCGAGTCAAGTGAGGGTGGGTTCAAGCTCAAACTCGAAATTAAAAGAGGCAACTTGGCTCGGCTCGAGCACAACCTTTGAGTTAAACAAGCCAACGAGCCGATCCAATAGCTCGGCTCAATTAGAAAATGAGTCAGCTTGACTCGGGTCATTTCAAATCTAATTTTTTTTAGTTCTTTTTAGCGAGCTACGAACTAAGCTGCGAGCCGCATTGTATACCATTTAATATATACTTGTCAAACATTAAAATTGATCACATGTGTCTAGCTTGTGCCAAGTCAAGAAAAAAAAAGAGTCATGTAAGTGATTAATTGTTTAAGTAGTGGTCCTGCTTGATCCGATCGCATTAAATTATCCATTCATTTCTTTCTAATAACCAATTCAAACTAACGCTTTTGCAGTTGGTAGATGCTCGAACCAGTTGATGATCAATCATTACAATTTCAAAGCAACCAACCTAAACCAATAAGTTGTTTGAATATAATCACTTATTACTAGATCTACACCTGAATCCTACAACAATAGATCATTTGAAACCATTAAGAACCGAAAATTAACAAAACCCGAATGCAGAAATCAAAGATTTCATCTTGATTTATATATCAGAAGGACGGTTACATACGTAAACGGCCCGCGACACTTTTGAAGTATCATTTTGGACAAATGATACTTCAAAAGTGTTGAGCGGTTTGTATTGCGTAAATCCGTCTTGAGGTCATTTGTATCGTGTTAACAAAGGAGATGAGTTTGGCTTGAGAAAATACTAGCAAATGAGATCGAAATAGTAGATGTAAAAGTGAAATTATTGAAACAATGGGGTAGGAAATAGAAATATTGATGGTTACATAAAATTGACATGTTATGTTAGTCATTGGGATCAGATTATATAACATGAAAGGGATGGACAGAAAGAGATTGAGGACACGGTCCATACTATAGAATAGCCAGAAGAGCAACAGCTGGCTGCTGTTTACAATGGTACGGCTATTTGAAAAAAAAAAATTAACATGTAGTAAATACAATTATGAAGGGAATGGGCAATGTCCCAATCATTAATGATACGAGAAAATAAAGTTTTATTTGCGTATACGGTGACTACGGATTAACAAATGATACTGGGTGTAGAAACCGATCCGGTACTGTACGTACCGGTTTGGTTATGAATTTTTGTATTGAATGATTTTCGATACCAATTATGTTTGGCGTTTTCGGGATCGGTACTTTCAGTTTGGTATGCTGCCGGTATTTTACTGATTTTTACCTTCAAATACCGGTACCAATTTTTGACGATTTTTACTTTCGATACTGGTACCAATTTCATCCCTAAGTCCTAACGATGACAGAACCACAATTTTTTGTCAGTGGTCAATCATAATGCATGATTCTTTGCTGCTACAATTATAGGGTCTAAAAATGTTTTTTTTTTCTGGAATAATCTTTAGATGTTAAACATAAAAATCCAACACATTACATTTCGTGTAATGTGAGCTGGTGTGGCAAGATTTTTGTACTTGGTTATATGGGCTTTAAAACGTACTATGAAAATCGTTTTATTTAAACACGTACTAAATGTAACTTGTTTTGTTAAGAAAAAATGTTTTATTTATTTTATGAATGTAGAGAGACTTCTATAATTTATGAGAATGTGACGTTGATACAAGTTATAAATTAGATACATTAAATAATATGTTTGTGTAATTGGTTAATTAGTAGGTGTGCCTCTTTAGTCTTTACTAGAAAAGAACACTGTTTTAACACTCGTTGTTTCTCTTATCTGGCTTAGGAAACTTCTAAGTTGTGTCTAAAACTTTCAATTACTTCATTTTCTATGCAGGTTTACTAAAATCCATTTTCTGTGTTCATACGATAATTACTTTCCAGCCTCAACTTTCGTTTATTTCCAAATGTGCCCTTCATGTTTTGAAAAATGTCTGCTTTCACTAAATTTCTCAACTTATTTTTCAGGTAGTCCACTTCCTGTTGGAAAATTGATATCAAAGTCAGATGTATAAACCAAAAACTTGATCTTTGTTTATTGATTTAATTGCTTAGGTTTACATAACTTCCTTCTTTATATAAGCCTACAACTCCTTGTTCAACAAGGAACTCTATAATTATCTATAACCTTTGATAATTATCTAAACAAGAATCCTATTTGATTTAGACTAGGAATGTAAAACTATCTCAAAACCATTCCTTTAGTAGGTCGGCTCCTTTTTATCCGATCTACAAGATTATCCCTTCAATCACCCCTCTAATCTTGTAAGCCCAACGAGTTCCTTCATCTCGTTAAATTTGAGTCTTGGTAACGCCTTAGTGAGAATGTCAGCTCTTTGTAAGTCCCCACTCACATGCTCCACTCTAATTTGTCCTTTCTCGACACATTCCCTTATAAAGTGGTAGCGAGTATGAATATGCCTGCTCTTCTTGTGGAAGACTGGATTCTTCATTAAAGCTATAGCCGATGAGTTGTCAACCTTGAGAGTCACAGTTTGTTCTCTTTCTCCTGTTATCTCTGACAATAAGTTCCTCAGCCATAAAGCTTGACATGCTCCAGATGTTGCTGCCATATATTCCGCTTCACAGGATGATAATGCCACCGTCTGTTGCTTCTCCGAACACCAGGTGATAGGTGCATCATCATAGTAAAACACGGTTCCAGTAGTACTCTTTCCATCATCAACATCAACCGAGTGACTACTATCAGTAAAGCCGTGTAGCAGGCTGCTCCCACCCCTCGGATACATAATACCAAGATTTATACTTCCTTTTAAATATCTTAGTATATGTTTTACAGCCTGTTCATGTGTTAAGTTCGGATCTTGCATGAAGCGACTCACATAACCAATAGCATAGCTCAGGTCTACTCGTGTATGAGTTAAGTACCTTAGGCAGCCAATAACTTTCCTGTAATCCGTTGGATCAGTCTTCGGTGCTGAATCTTCCTTTGACAACTTCAGTCCGGGATCCATCGGAGTTTGAGTTGAATTGCAATGCCACATACCTGTTTGCTTTAGAATCTTTGTTGCATAATTCGATTGCTTTAGGGCGATACCAGCATCACTTTGACTCACTTCAATTCCAAGATAATAATGCAATAATCCGAGATCACTCATCTCAAATTTAGCTTCCATTTGTTTCTTGAAGTCAACTATGTCTTGAGTAGATGCGCCTGTAACTATAAGATCATCGACATACGTACCCACAATCAGCAACCTTGCTCTCGTTTCCTTTCGGTACACTGCTTGCTCATGTTTGCACCTTGTAAAACCAAGCTCCTTCATTGTGGAATCCAGTCTTGAATTCCAAGCTCTTGGTGCTTGCCGAAGTCCGTATAAAGCTTTTGACAGCTTGTAAACATGATTTTCTTTGCCCCCTTTTATAAAGCCTTCGGGTTGAAACACGTAAACCACTTCCTTTAGTTCGCCATGAAGAAACGCTGACTTGACATCTAGGTGATGCACTTGCCATCCGTTACGAGCTGCAAGAGCTATTAACAACCTTATTGTTTCGATTCTTGCAACTGGTGCGAACACTTCTTCGAAATCTATCCCGAACCTTTGCACGTATCCTTTTGCTACGAGCCTCGCCTTGTACCTTATAATATTGCCATCCGCATCTTTCTTTATTTTGAACACCCATTTTACCCCAATCGGCTTAACGTTCGGTGGTGCTTGTACTAGCTTCCATGTATTGTTCCTTTCAATGGAGGCTAATTCACTTACCATAGCATCCTTCCACTGCTTCTCTTTGAGTGCTTCCTGAACATTAATGGGTTCCTCATCTATAGCTAGCATGAGGTCTTCACTTCCTGCTTGATGCGTTCGAGTTGGTACAGCACCAACTTCAAACCCTTCGAACCTTTTTGGCAATAAAGTTGTGCGAGAGGAACGCCTTACCTGGTTGGTTTGCGTTTCATCTTGTCCTGATTCTGGACCCATCACATCTTCGGGATTAATTTCACTCGGTTCTTCTTCACCTGTAACAGCTTCGGCTTCTTCGATAGCTTCGGTATTACTTGCTTCGGCTTGAATTGTTTCGGACTCCACAACAAAATCAATCCATCCGGGGCTGCTCAAATCATATTCTGCCAAGTGATCTTTCCAATTAAATTTACTTGTTTCATCAAACTTCACATCGCCTTCGCGGATCACATGAACCCGTTTCTTCACAGGATCATACATTCTATAGAATGGAGTTTCGAGTTGAGATCCGAGATGAATCATCAACTTGCTTTGATCATCCAACTTCCTATTCCCAGGTGTTAAGACTTTAACATAGCCTACACAACCGAAAACTTTCAAATGGGCTAGATTCGGCTTCTTCCCTTTAAGCTTCTCATACGGAGTTGAATTCTTTAGTGACTTCGAAGGTGAACGATTTAACAAATAAACCGCGTGCTGAACCGCTTCTCCCCAGAAATTTTGTGGCATCTCCTTAGCCTTCAATATGCTTCGGGTGGTACCAAGTATGGTTCGGTTCCTTCTCTCCACCACACCGTTTAACTGAGGGGTATACGGTGTAGTTAGTTGTCGGTTTATTCCCTTTTCTTTGCAGAATTCTCCCAACACATGTGA
This sequence comes from Ambrosia x helenae, assembly GCA_030844895.1. Taxonomy (NCBI): domain Eukaryota; kingdom Viridiplantae; phylum Streptophyta; class Magnoliopsida; order Asterales; family Asteraceae; genus Ambrosia; species Ambrosia x helenae. The sequence goes on from JAUTDX010005723.1 coordinate 6,229, forward strand.
CACAAATTCTCCACCATTGTCTGTTCTTAAGGCTCCAACCTTTTTCTTGAAATCATTCTCAACCTTCTTCATAAACTCGATGAGAATAAGCGGCACTTGATCTTTGGTCTTGATAAGAAACGCCCACATAAACTTGCTATAGTCATCTACTACAACAAGTATATATCGATTCCCACTAGGTGTCATGGGTGTTATGGCACCACATACATCGGCATATAGTAGTTCTAATGGTTCCTTTGATCGATATTGGGTATTCTTCTGAAACGGGCCTCTCACTTGCTTTCCAAGCATACATGAATCGCAAATTTTCGATGGTTTTGAAATCCTTGGTAAACCGATCGAGAATTTGGATAGACTTCTTATCGCTTCAAAGTTCAAGTGTCCAAGACGAGCATGCCATAGCCATGCTTCATCTTGGAGTCTTGCCTGCAAACAAACTGGAGATGCAAAATTTAGATTAATTTTATACACACGATTTGGAGCTCGAGGTACCTGCATCAACAATGTTCCGTCTTGCTCAAGGATGCACAGCTTTCCGCCTTCGATTGTTATCTTGCATCCAATCTCGTCCATTTGCCCGAGACTTATTATGTTGCTTTTGAGAGATGGAATAAAGTAGACATCTTCAAGTACCCTTTGATTTCCGTTTCTGCCTTCAACTATTACCCTTCCTCTCCCTTCGATCTTTACACAAGAGTTATCTCCAAACTTGACCGTTCCTTTTATCTTTCGGTCTATAAAGGTAAACCACTCGAGGTTTCCCGTCATGTGGTTACTAGCACCATTGTCCAAGAACCATGTGTTGAACTCGCTTGGACTTGTTGTAAAGAGCTTCGGATTTACCTTATCTTCGTTCAAGTACACAATCCTTTCGAGATCTACTTCGGCCATGTATAACACTGGTTCGGTTTCGTTCATAAGATTACACTCCTCCTCCTTCTTCCTTGTTGGACAGTCGGATGAAAAGTGACCGAGTTCATCGCATCTAAAACATTTAAGTTTAGAGCGATCCTTTGGAGTTCTTTCCGTTGACTCTCTTGCCTTTCCTCGTCCACCCGGTTTGCCTCTACCTCTACCTCTGCCTCTGTTGCTGGACTCAGCGCTTCCTTTCCCTCGGCCAAAACCTTTCTCTGCCTTCTTTTTAGCTTGCCATTCTTCGTAAGTCAGCAGTAGTTTATCTCCTTTGGTCGAAGTCGCTTGTTCTTCATTGCTAATTCGTTCTTCATAAGCAACTAGACGCCCAACAACATCGTCATATCCAACAGTTCTCAGATCAACAACTTGTTCTATTGCAGCCACCATGTTGATATACTTCCTCGAAAGTCCATGAAGAAATTTCTTTACCATCTTCTGTTCTTCAATCTTTGACCCGAGTGACGCCGATTTAGATGCAAATCCTGATATTTTTCCTGCAAATTCAGCCACAGAACTGGACTCATTCATCTTTAAATTCTCAAATTCTGACATGAGAGTTTGAAGTCTTGCTTCCAGGACTCGTTCGACTCCTTGATGTCGAGATTTAACAGCCTCCCACATCTCTTTGGCTGAATCGGCACTTCCAACTTGCAGGACTAAGTCTTCTGGTAACGCGCTGAACAAGAGAGCCGTAGCTATGTGATCTTTTGCTTTGTCTTCCACTGTTCCTGGATCTATGACATCCCAGACTTTGTGTATGTTGAATATTACCTTCATCTTCATTGACCAGACAGCGTAGTTTGTATCCGTGAGAACCGGACACGGTATGTTCGGAATGTGATCCTTTGTTACCACAATGTTCCGATTTGGATTCTGACCTTGATCGCCCATTGTTTGAACCCGTCTGACTCGTGCAGCTTATCCTTGGATTCGTACAACAGCTCCTTCCTTCTGAACCCGTCGCAGATAACAAATCAGACCCGTTTGATTGTTTCTGCCGGACTCGTGAGACTCTGATCGATTGAGACCAAGCTCTGATACCAATTGTTGGAAAATTGATATCAAAGTCAGATGTATAAACCAAAAACTTGATCTTTGTTTATTGATTTAATTGCTTAGGTTTACATAACTTCCTTCTTTATATAAGCCTACAACTCCTTGTTCAACAAGGAACTCTATAATTATCTATAACCTTTGATAATTATCTAAACAAGAATCCTATTTGATTTAGACTAGGAATGTAAAACTATCTCAAAACCATTCCTTTAGTAGGTCGGCTCCTTTTTATCCGATCTACAAGATTATCCCTTCACTTCCTCCATTCATGTTTGATATAAAAACAAGAGACCTTTTGTACCATCAAAAAAAAAATATATATTTTGCATGCTTAATATATTCTGTAATTATAAACACAGTTTAATAAAATTATGCATGAGCCCCATAAAGGATCGAACTGAATGAACACGAAAGAGGCTTATTCGTGTTCATTATTTAATTTTAGCCAAACAAACGAATAAAAACAAACACTTAAATAATGAATTTTCGTATTCATGTTTGTTCATTAAGAAAATGAATGCGTCCGTATTCATTTATATTCTATAATAATGTAAATGAGGGCGTAAATGGACATACATGAATCAAGAAATATGAAATTATTCGTGTCCATTCATTAGTCAATTACCCAGGGCTTGGTTCTGAAGTTTGATTGGATTGATGGTTAGTGGACCAACTAGCATTACTATTACTCTGAACTCCAACTAAAATTACTATTACTATATACTAATAAATAAATTTAAATGAATGCGTAATCATATATAAGCCAATGAACAAACAAAAACGAACATAATATTATACATTAACAAACACGTGACACGTTTTTACATTCGTATTAAATTAAAACATAAACAAATTTCGCGTCAAACAAATCGACAAAACATCCTTGATTATTTACATGCCAAACAAAAGCCTAGGCACCTACGCTACATATCATACAAATAAGTTTACCAATCAGAAAGACAAACAAGCTATAGTTGAAGGGTGTATTTGATTATATGAACATAAGAAGCTCTACTCATTTTCATACAAGGAGAACATAGTCATTTCAAACGTTTGAATACAAAATCTATCTTCTGTCATCCATTTCAGTTCTATTTCGCACACTATAAATCCACAACATGCTCTCTTTCTCCTTTACTATCACTTATTATCTCAACAAACAACCATCCAATATTCCAATGAACAATAAAGACACCAACAACAATCCTGATCAGTCAACCAAAAAGAAGTACAAAGGAGTACGAATGAGAAGCTGGGGCTCATGGGTGTCCGAAATCCGAGCACCAAATCAAAAAACACGAATATGGTTAGGCTCACATTCCACACCCGAGGCCGCAGCCCGAGCCTACGACGCCGCGGTTTTATGCCTAAAAGGACCATCAGCCAATCTCAACTTCCCACTTCATCATTACCACCATCTTGTCAACTGCTTTGACATGACTATGTCTCCTAAATCAATTCAAAAAGTGGCGGCTGAAGCTGCTGCTAGAACAGCAGCCCCAGCCGCCATTGACGATACTGACATTAGCAGTATCGTCACTGGTTCATCTAGTTCATCATCTATGTTGTTAGCAACCACAAGTCCTATAGTGGACGATGAAATGTTGGTAGAGAGTGATTGTTTTGACTACACATGGGGCGTGTATGATCAACCGTGGTCTTGGTGTGACAATGAGGTGCCTATGTATAATGATATTGTTTATAATGAATCAATGTTTGATCCTATGTGTTCTATGGGGATTCAAGATGTTATTGACGAAGATGTTTACGACATTCCTCTTTGGAGCTTCTGCTGAGTTTTTGGTGCTAAAGTTCCATGTGGATTAATTGTTTAATTTATTCTTTAGGTGATCTTTATATAAATTTTTTAAGGATCATCATTTACTCATAATATTCTTTGGGAAATTTATTGTTATTTATAAGTAACTAATCAATTAATTTCGTAATGTATGTGTCTCTCAATGTAAGTTTGACTTCATATAAATTTATATTTTTTATTTATCAATTTATGTTTATATTCTTTTACTTTTTGCTATTAGTCATTGATTACTATGAAAGAGATTAATTTGTCATTTTTATTTATATTTCTTTAATTCTTTAATTTACCAACTTATGTTTATATTCTTTTGAATTTTGCTTCTACTCATTTTTTTAACGGCCAAACAAATCAATCCCGAGCACTCTCGAAGTATCAACCGGACAAAGGAGTACTCTGAGAGTAACCCGAGTCCAAAAGTAATTTCACATCAGTTCCCGAGGAAAACCGGCTACCCGAAAGACCACTGCGATAAAATCCGGCCCACCAGCTGGATTTTGGTAAAAGAGAATTTTGAAAAGTTTGGCATTAAAGGCTATAATTTACACATCTTAAAGTATAAATAAGTTTTAACAACATATAACAAGTTTGGGACGAATATGATCTCAAATGATAGATTTTTTTGCTAAAATAGTGGCATAGTAGGTAAATTTTGTACATTTGGAGGGTGTCAGGGGGGGTTTTTCACAAATGGTGAAACCTAAACATGGTCTTGCGGTTTCATCCTAGGTGGAGGGGAGAGGAGAGAGGGTCTTGCTTAGACTATGGGGTGTGGGAAGGGGAAAGGATCAGGAAAGATGAGGTGGCATTTTCCCCGAAGGGGAACACCGCCCCCCCGTCCAACCTTCGGCGTGATCGGGACAATCTCCCCGTGCTCCCCGTCCCAGTTTCCAAGACAAATTTTGACCGTTTGAATTTTGTGAACGTTGGGGCCTTCTTTAACGGTCATTTAAAAAATAAAAAAAAATTACCGGAGACGATGGAGACTTGCCGGAGACGATGGAGACTTGCCGGAGACGACCGGAGACGACGGAGAAGATGGTTTTTCGAGAGAGGTGTGTGGTTTTAGAGAGAGAGAGAGGGTTTTTAGAGAGAGAGAGAGGGGTTCTAGAGAGAGAGTGGGGTGATTTGGAGAAGAAGATGGTGAAGAAGATGTGTGTGGTGTGTAATATGACAGGTAGTTTTTTTTTTCTTTTTTTTTTTGTATTTAAATATAAATAATATTAAAAAAATAATAATTAAATAATGGAAGGGAAGGGGGAAGAAGGGGGAACCATTTCCCCTAGAAGGGGGAGGAAAAGGGGAAAATGATGTGGCGCTGATGTGGACAAGGGGAAGGAAGGGGGAAGGGGAACCACACCCCATAGTCTTAGTAGGAGAGAGGGAGGTTGAAGTTGAAACATGGTCTTGCGGTTTCTAATTCGAGCAGGGACCTGTTTTGTAGTTAGTTAGATAGTTTAAGGGGGTGTTTTGTAAGTTTACTTTGAAACCAACACACCATCTTGCGGCTTCTGTACTCATCTGACACAAGGCAGGGACTGTTTTGTAGTTAGTTAGATAGTTTAAGGGGGTGTTTTGTAAGAATAACTTATGTGGTTAATCGGAATATATACTCGTTTGTATGTTGTTAGTCTGCTTTTCAAATGCAACAAGGTTATGTTTTTTTACGCAAGTGCTTTCTTGTGAAAACTATTAGTCTTACCAAATACCAACGTGAACATACAACCTATCTTTTTTGTTCCAAGAATAAATATTCGTGAAGACCAAGAAGAAGGATATATTTGTCCATTTCATCTTCAAAACATTATCATTCCTTATGCAAAATTAGAAACTAAATATCTAGTTACAAAAAAAAAACCGCCAAAATTTGAAAGTACAAGAGATATGAACCAGTAACCTAGTAGCTTCTAAACTAGGGATTTAGCACTCCACCAAACTTCCTCATGATAATATAGGTTCCCTCTCATTATACCTATGGGGGTCCTTAAAAAATTTAACATACCGACTCTTCTTCATTTTTAAAAAAGATTGAGGTCCGGGGACCCCGAAACACATAAGGTGGGTCCGCCCTATCAAACCATTTGTATGAAATTATATATTGAGATACAGTTGAAAGAAGGAGGATGATGATTATTTACTGAAATGAAAAGTAGGAGCGACAGAACATTTCTTGAGAGTCAAAGCGAACTTTGAAATTAAGTCTGTTTTTCGTAAAGTTGTTTAAATGCAATAAAAGTCTCCTTACATTTCACTTTTATATAATATAATCCAGTATTCGGAATTATAGATCTAGAAATTCACCTTTAGATAATTACACCCTGTGTTTAATAATAGAGTATTCTTACTTCATAGTAATTCAAACATTATTGTTTTCTAAGTATACTTACAAAACCGGTCCTTAAAGTATCTTACTTCATAGTAATTCAAACATTAAGTTACAAAACCAGTCCTCCAACTAAGTAAACTTATTCATTCTTTATCCGATCAATTTAGAAGCCGCAAGACCATGTATTGTTTTCTAAGTACACTTACAAAACCGGTCCTTAAAGTATCTAATTTATTACAAGAATAGTCCCTGCTCGAATTAGAAACCGCAAGACCATGTTTCAACTTCAACCTCCCTCTCTCCTACTAAGCAAGACCCTCTCTCCTCTCCCCTCTCCCCTCCACCTAGGATGAAACCGCAAGACCATGTTTAGGTTTCACCATTTGTGAAACCCCCCCCCCCCCCCGACACCCTCCAAATGTACAAAATTTACCTACTATGCCACTATTTTGGCAAAAAAATCTCAAATGATACCCACCTAAATTTATTTAACCGTATTCAATAATTATTGTAGCAAGTATATAAGTTAAAATAAAATGAAAATAGCCACATTGGGTTTGGTACCATGCATATTTGACCATTTTGCCTCGTGTCAATCATTTTGACTCGTCCATACTTATGTGTACAGTACACATATAATGATTTTGATTATCTAGTATGATATTTTATGAATTCCCGTAAGATTTAAAAGTTTTTGTTTGACAATGTCTCTGAATATAGATGTGTGTGAAAAACAAAATAAAGAAGTGTTGCAATAAAAAGTATGTGAAACAGAAAATCAAAAATGGTAATTACAACCAATTAGAAAAACTGAAAAATATATAATGTCTATTATTTTTATAATTTTTATGTGTTTTCGCAACATTTATTAGTTCTTATTTGACAATTTTTTGGAATTTATATGTGTGTGTGAATAAACTAAAAGAAGTCGAAAATCCATATTGGTAACTAGGTGGGTAATGTGCCAATGACCTCCAGCCCAGCTAGGGAGAGGTGGGAGGGTTCCCGCCCGGGCTTGGTCTTGAGTTCGAATCCTGCACACCACGAAAAAATTCCCTGTAACGGTTTGAGATAACTTCAAAGTGGACACCGGTGCGTGGGTAGTGATTCAAACTCGGGTTGAGGGGTTGTCTGTCGATTGGTTTCACCGCTGAAGTACACCTTCCAAAAAAAAAACTAGGTGGGTAATGTCGATTGTCCGTGCTGTGGTTTTATGCCTGAGATCATGTGTTGTTCTCTTGCATTTTGGCAAGGGCAGTATGGTGGACGATTGGTGTTTGGATCAATTGCTTGGATCTTGCAAACTATAGTTCAGTTAGAGAAATACGCATTCGGATTGAAGATCTAAGGGTGCCAAGAGGAAAAAGAAGGCAACAAGATGCATAGTTTTCGCAACGATTTGGAAGATATGAATATATAGAAATGAGAAGATTTTCAAGGGAGTACACACATCTAATATGAAGAACTTAGAGGAAAACAAGGAGTGAACATTCATTTGCTTAAAACATAGAGCAAAAGTGGAGTATTGCGATGTACAGTTGGTTTAAAAATGGTAACAGTCGGTCAAGTCATGGTAGATACGATATGCTATTGCTTTGTAATTCTACCTTTTTTTTGTTTTAATTATATCATCATTAAAAAAAACAAAAAAAAATGTGGATTTGGAATCTCATATAGTCCAATCCTGTTTTTTGTGATTAAGATAGTGTATTGGTGTACCCTTTTTCCTTTATTTGCATATAATAGTAAAATGTTCTTTTTTCTATAAAAAAAGGAATAAATTATTAATCGTGCTCTCTTTGAAAAAAAAAAAAGATTACAACCAATTAGAAAACCTTAAAAAGAAAACAATTTATTTATTTTTTAATTTTGAAAGAGTGTGGCAAATGAGTAGGGAGGGAGCAGTTTTGTTTTCATATCTTCCAGCTTGCAATTAGCTGCCCCATTCCGTGTACGGCTACCACTGCCGCCACAAGCAGCTTCCTTCTCCTTGCCCCACGTATACCAAAACAAAATATATTATTATTATATTATTATTATTCTTATTATTTTAATATTCACTTCACTTCACATTTTGCAAAATATTTTCAAAAGAAACCTGTTGAATTTCGTAGAATTGTAGAAGTGGACCATTGCCATTGCGCTAGCTATAATACATTATTATACTTTTTAACGACATCAAAATACATTATTATACTTTTTAATTGACGTGTGACTAAGACATGCTTATATTCAACTTTATGGTCAAAATTAAAAATAAATAAATGGACCATGGGAATTTGTTTTATGACGTAATTAGGGGGTAAACCGAAAATATTTGTGTGTTACTTGAGATCGGTTTGTTAAGAGCTGAAATTGAACAAAGTTTGAACGAATTTAGTTAGATTGAAACTTATTTAAAAAGCGACTTTGAACCCAAGATTTATATACCGCGTTTAAATAGCCTTAAACGTCTAACGAACGCATTGTTATATAATACAGTAGATTTTACGTAGCAAACATAGTTATATATAATTATCATCATCATCATATACCTATATAATATATTGTGTTATATGTATGTAAGTTACAACTATAACGATGTATTTAAGTGATTGTATGATCCATTGAATAGCGGATTATATATGGGCTACTTACGCTATGCAAATTATGGTGAAATCGGAATGGGATGGCGTTCAATGGCAGGATATAGTCGATATATAAGTTGTTGAAACTTGAAAGAGATAAAGATGAATCATTTGATTGGATATTACATACATCGAAGTTTAGGGGTACTTCTTGGGATGATTGGAGAATGGGTAGTTTTTCAAATTTAGCTTGTAAAGGAGAATGTAAATTGTCAAATGGTTGTAATATGGGTTCTATAGCATCTTGTTACGGTGATCCATTTGTATGATTAATAAAAGTTCCCTTTTCCATTCAGAAAAAAAAAAGAATAGCGAATAATATTACAAAAAACGACTAGCAAGAAGCTAGCAAAAAACATACAAAACAACTAGAATATTATGTATATAAATTAAATAATTAATAAATAATAAATGAGTACAACTCGAATTTAAAAAGAGCTAAGCTTGAGCTTGACACTCCTCGTTTACGACCCTAACTGTAAAAAGGTTGGTCACAATCCAAGACGAACAACTTAAGTACAATGGTCCTCAAAGGGGAGTGTGGTCGTAGTGAGTGGTTGCTAGGAGGACTAGAGATTGTTGGTCACTTTGTTGTGGTAGACAAGTATTTGAACTCACATAAAATCCCTTGTGTTGTGCAAGATGAATTAATAATTTATATGATACAAGATTTAGTTTTAAATCTATATGGATAAATAAATATAAGGGAAATATAAAAGAAAACATATATCAATAATTGGATAAATAATGGTACAGATTTCCGTATCTTTCCGTACGGGTTGTTAAATTTTAATTTTTAAGGGGTTTCGAAGGAAGCCGCTTATTTGGGCCCAACCGACATGTGCTTATCATCTCAGCATGGTCCACTTTTGTTTTAAGTTTTCTATTATTAGTTTCGACCACACAACTCTTTTAGATATCATTCACATATGTATCACCATAAGCTATTCTAGAAATACCCATTCTTGATTTAGAGATTTTAGTATTACATGTTTGAATATGAGATTGCCCAATGTATTTTCTAAGATAGAGAAATTCTAAGCTTAAAATATCTTGAAGATATCTATATATGCTTGTGAACTGTGAACATAATGAAGTGTGATACATGGGTTGTGTTTGATGGTTGACGGGTCAAAAATGTTAATATATGAATAGGTCATCAGGACTTAAAAAATCGTGTAAAAATTCACATAAAAGAATTATTAACTAGAATTTGGTTTGTAAAGGGAGATAAGTATGCTTAGACACTCGCGTTGATGCAAGGTATAATCCTTTGCACCACTTGTGACTCGAATCGAACCTACAAAGAAAGGATGAAAGGGCCAAGTGAAAGGAAACGATCGTCTAAAGTCCTATGACTTGTGATAACAGACACAAAAAATGGTGTTGGCTTGCTTGCAACAACATAACGTGCCCTCCACAAAGAAGGGGAGACCTCCTTTATATAAGACGTGCATGGGCCAAACATCACCACCCATAACCGTGACGATGGGCTTGCCTCCATTCGGCCCATAAAGTGAGTATAAAGTCACATGGTAATTAATGCTGATGTGAGAGAAGGAATGTACCGCCCTGCCATAATTCCATGTGGCGCGATCTTATTGGGTGTGGATGGCTTCCTCGGACACAGCCTAGTTGACCGTCTGGTGGCGTCTGACGTGACGTCTGGGCGTACTCTGACGAGTACTGTACATAGCAGCATGATGGAAGCAGTCATATCACTGTTCACTGTCAGGGGTCGTTGGACCACCCCTGACACGTGTTGTCTTCTTATTGGCGCAGCATGCGCCCTGCATCTGGCCGGATCTCCTTGGTTTCTGATCGTCCGTACATTATCGTACTAGAGGACGATGTTTCCTGATTGTCCCGCGCGTGATTCCACGTCCGGGGATTCCTTTATGATGATGATGTCACCATTTTACAATCCTCCCGCAGGGATTGGTATCTGCGCAGGATTTGATCCGCGGGCATCAAAGAGTTTATGTATTTTATGGGATAAGGTTGTAATCCGCGCCAGGATTAGAGACCCTATCCCTTCAGATATAGTTTTTAGTGTTATTTTCCATTCGTATGAGTTTAACTAATTCTAGTGTTATCACACACACCCTTCTTAGTTCCTTGCGTGTTTTAAAGTATGTTAGATCGATTAAGAAAAACAAAGACGGATGCTACCTCTTATATATTTTTGTAAATCGATGTAATGCCAAAAATTCTAAATTCTATTATTTGGGTATCCCATCTTAGGACCTCCACCAACCAAGATAGAATGTAGATCTACCGACTTCAAACAATTGTAAAAATATCTGTTAGTATGAGTAATATATATTACATTGTGGGTGCAAAATACATCACACTTAATGGGCACCTTAGACACCACCAAAAATCGATAACCTATAAAAATATGAACTTTGTGTCCTGTTGTGACAAGAGAGTATTGGTGATGAATCATTAGAAAGGATAGATGTTTTCTTGAAAGTGAAACAACGTTAGGCGACTGAAACATATGTTTGCAAATGTTACATGCTATTTGTCTATTTACATAATGTTATTTACGATATTTTTGTTTAGTTTTCTTTGCATAAGACTAGTAAGACAATTGAAAGAACAATAACTAAGAAAATAATGTATATATTACTATTATATTTTAAAAATTTTTCATTTGACGGAAAACAATTTTAATATATATTGAAGTTAAGGTGTCGCTCTTTTGAGGTCTTGAGTTCGAGTCCTGCCAAAGACGGATCTAGTGTAATTTAAGCTGTTCAAAAAATATATGTTACACAAAACAACACGACACGACACGGTATGACCCGTCTTGTCCAATTGCACTTGACATTATTTATACATCTAACAATCACATATTCACGTTCTTATCAAAACTTGAAAGTGATATGTGAAAATAGTAAATTTTCATTTGATACCATCCAAACAATATCGATTTGGAACAACCAACTAAAGGTGGGAGTGGTGCTCAATGAGACTACCTTGATTCCACCAATCATGTGTTGTCACCTTACTTTTACCCTCAACTAACCTAAAGCAATGTTAAATACTTCAACTCATTTAAAGGACATGAAGGTGGAAGGGGCACAAGCCCCATGTACATCCTAACCAATGAAACTATGCTACGTCATATTTACCCTGAAGTAGCCCCAACACTGGAAATGCCCTAGCCTAAGATTTTCTTAAAAAATAGAAGAGATAGAGAGAGGTGTGGAAGAGAGAGAGAGAGAGAGAGAGAGAGAGAGAGAGAGAGAGAGAGAGGTGGAAGAGAGAGAATGATACAAAAGCAAGTGTACCAAGAGAAGCCTCAAATTGAAGTCTCAAATGACAAATCAATTCCCCTTAGATGGGGGCGGTGTAGCTACGGGGCTAAGCAAGCCCGAACCCCTTAACCTCTTGTGTCCTGTCCCTTCTAAGTATCATATGTAGATGTGTCTCTTTTTTTCATATCTTTAATCATATTATTTTTTTCACATCTTTTTGTCTTGCGTCTTTTCATATACTAGCAATTGAGTCTGCGCTTTGCAGCGGATGTTGCTCGGTTTTGATATGAATGGTATGTCCATTTAAAGGACCTAAGTATCCTATGCAAATATCTCTTTTCTCTTTTCATATCTTTAATCATATTTTTTTTCACATCTTGTTGTTTTGTGTCTTTTCATATATTTAAACCACACATTGATAAATTCATTCATTTTTCATGTATAACTATTTAGCAATGAATAACCAAATGGTGGAATGCTAACTATCACCAACCACGTGAACGAAAATACACATAGTGTGTTGTTCAACATTCTACCAAGATACACCGCCCAACATATATCATATATGGTCTACCTTTAGACGAGCAAACCACTTATAGAATTGGCAAATCTTTATGTCACATATCACCAAGGGAAAACCATACAAACCCACCTTTAATTGGTGTATATTAACACGGATACTTAATTTATAATGATGAAACCAATTTAATATCAGTTTCAAAGTTTTATGCTCGAGAAATCAGCATTGGTTAGTATGCACCCTAAACCTAGTGTATGTATCTTTAGTGAGTACACGTATGTAAGTGACGCATCGATCTTTTGGTGTATGTATCTTTAGTGAGTACACATATGTAAGTAACTTCATTGATCTTTTGCAAGTATGCATCCTTAACCCATAAGCATCCTCCTTCAACCCACCTTTTATCTTTTATGATTTTACACCTTCTAACCTACTTTTTACTCCACTTATTCATGTCCTATAATAATAGTGGTAAATGGTGGGGGTTCGATTTCTTTAGGAGCACACAAGTTGTTTCCAGTTTTATTTTAATCTCATGGCTGAAATTGATTAAAAAGTATTTTAATCTCGTTGTCTGAAAGCTCACTATGATAAAAACTAATGGCTCAACGTAGAATAATTTTGCTCTAGGTAATACTCCAATCCATAACCTTCATATTAAAAGGCCATGAGGCTGGCTATGCATCAAAACTCATTAAACTCATTGACCACCAATGAGTTTTCACCCTACTAATTCATTCAAAATTAGAAAATAAAGTTACTATAATTCAGCCTCCAAACCCTTTAACTTAACCTCATTTGCAACCAGCTTCGAACAAAACAACCATTTAGTCCACCAACACGTATGACTCATTAAGGTTACAAAATTCCTCTTCAAGTTGCCTGAATTACACCCCTTTGAGTTGGGGCTTCACTTTTCAGCTATACTATCAAACCCGTCAATAACCAATTAACACCGTAAATTTTTCTTCATAAAACAATCAAACATGGACTAAAAAATTATAATTTTTAAGAGGTTACAAAACTTGTTATTCTACCCATAGTTGTCAAAAGCGCGCCTAGGCGCACCTAGGCTCGAGCGCACCAAGTGCGCTGCGCCCTGTGAGGCGCGCGCCTAGGCACTGAGGCACACTATCAGGGCTGATTTCCGGCCAAATTTAGGCTAAAAGTTGCATAAACCTCAAAAACATCCTAAATGAGTCATGAACAAGTCCTAAACAACCCTAAAACATTCTAAAGTAGCCCTAAACAAGCCTAAAACATCTCTAGAATCCCTAAAAAATGTATTTTATGCTATGCGCCTAATTATAAAAAGCCCTTGTTTTTTATGTGCCTTGTGCCTAGGATCCGGGCTCGGCCTATGCGCCTAGGCGCTTTGACAACTATGATTCTACCGTCACCTACTTTTATTTATTATTGTTAAAATAATTTATTTGTAAATTATTATTGTTAAAATTAGCTTACTATTTAAGCCAATAACTAATTAATTAGCTTAAGGCTTAAGCGGGGCAAACTCTATATAAGAAGTTTACATTGACCCAAACGGTTATTTTCCCTTTGAATATTAATATACGTACGTAGTGTCGTTGGCCTTGCATCGCCTCTCTCTCTAGGTATGAATATGAATATGCATATGATCATCATAACCTTTTCCCTCTTTTAACATGTTTAATTATATCTAAATTATTATTATTAGCTCTGTATTCGTATCAAGTCCGATTTCAGTCACCCCTAAATGTAATGCTTCTTTTGTTATTGATTAATATGTAAGTTTTTGAACTATTATGTTTACTTTAATTACGCTAAATGCTTTGTTATTTACGTGTATACGTGCAATGTCTCTGCAGAATTTGTGATCAAAGGAATTATATATGTTTGCTTCTATGAATCAATGTACATTGTCTTATGATTTGTGAATTCATTAATCATTAATCTTTGTATCAAATGCTACAGGAGTGCGTCATTATTTACATGATATGTTCTTTGACTGCCTCACTTAGAGCATCCACAACGGTAAGGGCGGTTTGGAATTTCAAACTGTCATATCACCATGCCACATCATTCCATTGTGGAAACTCTAAACTCTTATATACGGGGATCGAATTTAGAAATAAACTTTATTTGTTACGCCTAGGGTTGTAGGCTAGACAAACCGGCTGTGGATAAATATTATTTGTCATGCATGCCTAGTATTGTTGTAGACAAACAAATGGCAGATTTGATCATATGGTCATGTGCAATGCAAACCCATATTTTAAAAGTGTCTGTGACTCTGTGCTTTATATGAAGTTATGAACCAAGTCATGGCTTGAACTTTTAGTGAGCTAATGGATTAAGTAAGTGTGATGTGATGTGACTCGACTTCTCGTAACTCAAAAATGGCTTAACTTCGGTGTCCAAAATAGCAAATAAACATGTGCTTATCCTTGATATACTTGTTGTCAAACATATACTTGGCCTAATGTTTACTGTTTATGTGTTCTTCACTATATGTTCTTACAACTTAGATTACTGATTAAGAGTAGAACTAGAAGCAAGTTTCTCATACCTAGTTGACAAAGGTTATGTAATAGGTCACGTTTACGATGGGAAGGCACCATGGTTTAAAAAAACAGGTGAGGCGTATGCCTCGAGGCGAAACTCTATGAAAACGAGGTTCAGATTGTACATACGCCTCCAAGGGATGAGGCGCTAAGAAAATGTGCGTCTCAGGTGTGCCTCGGGTGGTTTAGGGTGTTTTCTATGTTTTTTTTGGTGTTTTAGACTTTTTGGGTCACTTATTTTATTTTTGATGTGTGTTTTTGATGTTTTAGACTTTTCTAGGTCAAGTATTTTATTTTTTATAGACACATAATTTTTATATTTATTTTTTGACTGCGCCTCGAGCTTACGCCTTGGTTCGCCTCGAGGCTTACGCCTCATGAGTTGAAGAGGTTGCTATCCGCGTAGCCTATACGGCCTAAGTTGGTTATTACTTGTTAGTTGGTTCTTCAAGTTTGTTACCAAAAAGGTTTACTAAAATTTAAGTCACCACTAATTTGTATTCCATGGTATTTGTCATTTGGTCAACAGTTGATGGGTTTAGAAGGTGCGCTTGCTTTATATTTTATATCTCTACTTTAACAAATGTTCTTCATTTGCTATTTGAGTATATTACAATTGATCTTTTCACCATGAGAAGTACAGAGGTGCTGGATAGAAGATGTCTTTTTTTCCATGTTCTTGTGTTAATGTTATGAGGATGACACATTGATTTATAAAGATTCATGCAACAGTTGACATTTGGAACATACTTGCTGACATGCTGATTGTATTAAATATTAAAAAAATGCTTGTATTTATGGTAAGCAACTTTGCGAATCTAATTGCTTCTGTTTTTTATAAACAGCGTTTGAGCAGTCATCTAATAGCCCATTCGGGCCCCCATCAGTTTTTGGGCAGAACAACAATCCAAGTAACAATCCGATTGCTGCAAAGCCATTTGGTAGTATGTCTACCTTTGGTTTACAAACAGGGAGTTCATTTTTTGCTGGCACATCTACTGGTGTGTTTGGTACGTCGCTAGCTTCCTCACCGTTTGGTGGTATGTCTACCTCGGCAGCTCCTGCTTTTGCGAGTTCAATGCCTGCTTTCGGAGCTTCATCAAGTCCAGCATTTGGTCCGTCATCCTCTTCTTCTGATGGTAAGCACACTTACAGACATTTTTTAAGTTCAGTCTCCAAATACTGTACTCAATATGTCTTTAACTTAGTTTTTAATATAAATATTTGTTATGTGAAAAATATCTTAAGTACATTGTGTAGATGTTCTGGTGTGATTGCTTAGGATACTAGTGATCACATTTTCAGTTGAGACAAAGGCTCATCATGTGTTTGACAGATAGGTTCATCACTAATATGTGTTACTTGAGTGTGACTCACATTTGGTGGCAGACTCACCATAGAGTATAATCTCCCTTGTAACAACTTTATAAGTCCATATGTAAAAAACAAACTTTTGGCTACCACCATTAATACACAAAATTTCTTTTTAGACTTTCATATAATTTTACTTATTTTCTTTGATCATTTCATAATGATACCTGATTTTTGCCTCTTGACTAGGATCTTATCAGTTCCGTATTTGTTCTGATTGTAATATTTGCATACTCTATTGATTACGAACTTTGATTTGACATTATTATATAATTTATGAATTCTACGTATTCTTTTTTGCTCATATTATCCCTCTTTTATCCGTCTTATATCTACTTTATTGCTTCGTCTTATCTAATGCAAATTACAGGTTCATCTGTGTTTGGGCAGATGCCTGCACCTAGTGGCTTTGGATCCACGACACATTCAAGTTCTTTTGAAAGCTCATGTCAGCAAACACTACCTGCTTTTGGTGCTCCTAGCACACCAGCATTTAGTTTTTCTAGTAATCCAGCTTTTGGTGCATCAAGTACAGCAGCATATGGTGCTTCAAGCACTCCTGCATTTGGTTCGAGTACTCCAGCTTTCGGATCTTCACCTGCTCCTGTTTCCAGTGCTACAAGCTCTCATTTCAGTTTTGGGTCAAGTCCAGCATTTGGTCAATCAAATTCTGCATTTGGAGGCAGCCCATTTGGTGCTACAAGCACCCCTGCTTTTGGTGCAATAAGCACACCGGCATTTGGTGCTACAAGCAAACCAGCTTTTGGTTCTACATCAACCCCTACATTTCATAACACAGGCTCTGCATTTGGCTTCTCTAGTTCCTCTGTGTTTGGTTCAAGCCATCCAGCTTTTGGTCAATCAACTTCTGCATTTGGATGCAGCCCATTTGGTGCCACAAGCACATCAGCTTTTAGTTCTACATCAACCCCAACCTTTGGTAACACAGAATCTGCATTTGGCATCTCTAGCACCTCTGTTTTTGGTTCAAGCACTCCAGCTATTGGTGCTTCTGGTACTCTAGCTTTTAGTGCATCAAGTACACCAGCATGTGGTGTTTCAAGCACTCCTGCATCTGGTGTTTCGAGTACTCCAGCTTTCGGATCTTCGCCTGCTCCTGTTTCCAGTGCTACAAGCTCTCATTTTAGTTTTGGGTCAAGTCCAGCATTTGGTCAATCAACTTCTGCATTTGGTGCTACAAGCACCCCCGCTTTTGGTGCAACAAACACACCGACATTTGGTGCTACAAGCACACCAACTTTTGGTTGTACATCAACCCCTACATTTGGTAACACAGGCTCTGCATTGGGAATCTCTAGCTCCTCTGTGTTTGGTTCAAGTTGTCCAGCTTTTGTTGCATCAAGCACACCGGCGTTTGGTGCTTCAAGTTCTCCGGCTTTTGGGTCTTCACCTGCTTCTGCTTTTGGTGCTACTAGCTCTTCTTTCAGTTTTTGGCCAAGTCCAACATTTTGTCAATCAACTTCTGCATTTGGAAGCAGTCCATCTGGTGCTACTTGCACAGCCTTTGGGGCACAAAGCTCCCCATTTGGTACATGACTAGTAATCTAACCTCTTTTTTTTGTGCATCATTGAAAAGGTTTACTTTGTTTTAACTTTGTACTATACACAAACATGCAGGAGGCCAGATCACAACACCAGCATTTGGGAGTCCTTGGTTTGGGCCACCATCTTTTGGATGTCAAAAACAAGGCGGAACTAGAGTAACTCCTTATGCTCAGACACCTGAGGCCGACAGTGGTAGTTGGCCACAACCTGCTAGAAAGCTGGAGTCAATATCAGCAATGCCTGCGTACAAAGAAAAAAGTCACGAAGAACTTAGATGGGAGGATTATCAACTAGGAGATAAAGGTAATAATCATTGTGGTTTCGCTCTTTATCACTTTTTCATATTGATACCTTGACGTTTTTCTTTTGCTTTCGTTTCAGTGGGCCTGAATCCTGCTGCTAAGTCATCAGGTGGAATGAGCTTTAACATGAATAACGCACAACAAACAAACCCTTTTATTTCCTCATCACCTGCATGTGGGAAGTCATCTGCAAATATGTTTTCTTCCACTACATCTACCAACCCATTTCCGCCAATGACTTCAACTTCTGGCACTCTGTGGTTTAAGAGCTTTACTCCTTCACTTGGTTCTCCTTCTCCCTCATTTGGTGCTGCAACATCTAATCCCTTTTGGTCAACACCATCACCAGCACCATCTGCATTTGGGTCAACTCCTGCTTTTGGATCAACTTCTGCTTTTGCGTCATCCACTGTGTTCCCATCACCCCATTTGTTCTGGTCAGCCGCACCTACATTCGTGCAAACAAGTTCTCCTTTTGGACAGTCTTCCTCAGCTTGCAGGCAGGCCGCCCCATCCTTCTGGCAGAGTTCTCCGGCCTTTGTTCAATCAAATGCATTTGGAGGAAACACATTCTCAAGCACCCCTTCATTACCAAGCACGAGCAGCATGGGATTCAATCAGACAACTGTGAGTTCCTTTTGTTGTCGTTCTTTGTGTAAATGTGATTAGTTTTTCTTGCGAGTCTAATCATGTGTGAAGAGGACTTTCGAAACTATGACATCACCCACTTACATTAACCACATGTCCAAAATTAATCAGCTGGTCAACTAATAAAATTACCAAGTCATATGTAAGATACAATACAAATAGAATAGATATTTAGCAGATGGTTTTATTTATATACACCTTTTGACATTTTCGGTTTTATAGCTAGAAACTTGATTTTATCATTTGATTATTTATATATTTAATGTATGTCCTTTTATTGAGTATGTTATATGTATGTTTACACATGTACCCACTTGTAAGTGCATACGTTATTCACTATTATTTTTAAGGACTGAATCGTGGACTCGAAGGATGTCAAAAGCGTTGACATGTTTTTTATACTTCTACGATAACCATAATAGAATGACTTGTTTATGTCTGAAAGATTGTGCTTATCTTTTGAATATTTCTCATGCATTTGTGAATAAAACCGAGTCTCGTAATACTTCTATTTGTATTTAGTATACTTTTAAATACAAGCTTCACTCATAGGAACTGTTTTATATGGAATTCATGTTTCTGATATCTTGTTTTTCCCCATGCATATTTCTCAACAGCTGTTTTTTTCTGAGTTTGTTTGATGCTTGTATTGTACGATCTTGTAAGCTTCTTATGCGAATAGATTTCAACTTGTATTGTATTCTATGATCTTGCAAGCTTCTTATGTTGTGAGACTGAATCCATTATATGTGGTAACTATTTAAATTTTGTTGGATATATGTACAGCCTTCCCTTTCAACGCCTTTTCAATCGGCTCAACCAACTCAGCAGCATACTTGTGGTTTCTGCTCTCCAGTACCATTAGGTTATTCAATAAATTTTTTAATTTCTTAAATTCCATTTTTTGAAAATCTTCTATTAAGTTTTCCTCACTATTACCTTATTGTTCTTTTGCTTTAACAGGTGGCACATCAAGCATTTTTGGTCAAAATAATATTGGACAACCGTATGTTTCACCCGTCGTTCTCTAACCCCCACCCTTCCCATGTGTATATTTTATTTTTCTCTTTTGAAATTTCTCAACGCTTGATGTAACAGGTCTGCTAGTGCAGCTAGTCAGGTCCCTTTTACAAATCCGTTTGGAACTTTACCAACAACGCCTCATATATTTGGCCGCGTAAGCAAATTATATATTAACTACCGATTCTATTGCTTCCAAGATACACTCACCAATCACATATAAATATATAATACAAAAGTTAATATCGTATTCTTTGCTTACATTTTTAAATCTTTATAGGTCACTGACAAACGTGCTCCTATGAAAATATCACGTGCGTTTCCTCAACATCTTTCTCAAAGGAGGATTACGTCGCCTGCAAGAACATATCACCCAAAAAATGAAGGTCCAAAGGTTGAGTTTCACACTTTACTTCTTATTTGAGTGACCAGCTTACTCTTTTACACGATTTAAATAATAATGCTATTGATTTTTGCAGGTTTCATTTTATAGTGATGAGGAAAAGAGTACTAGCACAACACCAACATTTGGTCAACCGTCTTTTAGAGTTCCACAACGTGGGCTAACTAGAGTCATTCCTTATGCTCCGACACCTGTGGTCGACGGTGCCAACAGGACACAAGCTGCTGAAAAAGTGGAGTCAATTTCCGCAATGGCTGCATATAAAGAAAAAAGTCACGAAGAACTTAGATGGGAGGACTATAAATTGGGAGATAAAGGTAATAATCACTGTGGTGTCTTTCTTAACACTAATTCATATTGATTTCATGATGTTTTTTCTTTTGATTTAGGGGGACCAATCCTGCTGCTCAATCTTTACGTGGAATGGGCTTTAGTATGAACAACACGCAGTAACCAAACCGTTTGCTTCCTCATCGCCTATTCACCTGCATTTGGCCGTTATCTGCAAATCTATCTTATTATGAACAACACATTTGGTTGACTTTATTTTATCGTTCATCGTTATATCTATCAAGGATTCAACATGATGTTTTTTGTAACTAATAGTATTACATAGGTTTACTACGGTTGTTAATATGAAACATCTCCATTTTTCTTTATATTTTGATGTGTTCTTATGAATTTTACATTTTATAAGTTTGTTACGAAGACTCATTGGTTGTAAATGATGGTAGGATATGTTATCACGTGAAATGGCCATCAACTATGATTGGTTTGGTGATCATTATAGTTAATTTTTAATCCAAATCTAGAAAGGTAAAATTTACAAAATTATTGTAATATTTGAATAATTTATTTTCCAAAGGTAGGTTTGCATGTTACAAAAGTTGGGTACACTCGTTCAATACAAGAATTGGTCTGCGTGATGTGAATGAAACATTGAAACTATTTTTTTTTTTTTTTAAATTAGACTAGGAATGATATTGTATTAGAGTAGTGGGTACTAAAGTGTAACATCGTTAATAGTCTGAATGGTTCATAGTCTCTTAATGATTAAGATGTGACTGATCATTAAGCTACCGAACAACCCCTACAAGTTGGTATCAAAACTAGAGAGTTCCAACACTTTAGAGAGCGACATCATTTTACCAAGAGAGAATGCCCAACACATATGGTCTACCTTTGGATGAACAAAGGAGTTTATTATTCATCATTTTACCAATAGAGAATGCCTAACATATATGGTCTACCTTTGGATGAACAAAGTATTGCCATAATTGATGAGCCTTAATATTACCAAGGGGAAAATCATACAACTCGACCATGTCAATGTGTATATAGTTCTTCTTGAAACTAGACGAAAACTTGACACGGAATACTCCGACAAGGTTGTACTAAATGGATCCATCCGTGTTATAGAATGGTTGACCGACATGACTAATTCATCCAATAAATAATCAGTGTCCAGCCAACCTAATTAATGAGTTTTCACCGTACTAATTGATTTAAAACTATATAAAAAATTACAATTCGACGTTTCAATCCTTCAAACCCCGTTTACAGCCTCTAACCAAACTACCATTTATAGAGAATGCCTAACATATATGGTCTACCTTTGGATGAACAAAGTATTGCCATAATTGATGAGCCTTAATATTACCAAGGGGGAAATCTTACAACTCGACCATGTCAATGTGTATATAGTTCTTTTTGAAACTAGACGAAAACTTGACACGGAATACTCCGGCAAGGTTGTACTAAATGGGTCCATCCGTGTTATAGAATGGTTGACCGACATGACTAATTCATCCAATAAATAATCAGTGTCCAGCCAACCTAATTAATGAGTTTTCACCGTACTAATTGATTTAAAACTATATAAAAAAATTACAATTCGACGTTTCAATCCTTCAAACCCGTTTACATCCTCTAACCAAACTACCATTTATACAACTCAAGTTCAAGTTACAATTTTCTTTGATGTAGGTTGCACAAATCCGTCAATTACGAATCGCCAACCTTTAAATCTTTTTTTTTTTACAAAACAATCAAACACAAACTAAAAGAAATTTTGATTTAATAAAATTCTATTTCTATAATTTTTACTCTAATTAAATCAAAATTATTACCATTTACCCATATACTGATGTATAAAGTTGGAAATAATTTTCTAAAAGTATTTTCTATTTTCATTTAATATAAAACAGATTTAGTTTGCTTAATGATGAATAACTTGATTTAAAATGCTTAAAAATATTAAAATATAGTATTTTTCTGAAATAACAAATTTTTATAGGGTCTAAATATGACAGAATTTTTTTTATAAATTTTTTGGGCTTTTGAGTCATTTAAATCGGATTTATAATGAATTAACAAAGAAAATATATTAAATATATTTAAAAACATATTTTCCAAAAGTAAAAATACAAATAACGATATTTGAGATGTAAATAAGCTTCTGTAAAATTTATAGAATTTTTGGAGTTGTAAATGTATTTTAAATAATTATTAGAACCATTAAATAAATAATATATAATTAAAGATAACTTAGATATTGGATGGAGTTAGAGAAGTTAACCAAGATATTATATGAGGTTAGTGTAAAGGACTTGTGATGTGCAAAAGTTTCAAATAAAGGAAACACGGTATAACTTTTAAAGATAAAGGATACATGGTGTAATTTGAGGTAAACATAAAGAACATAACGTGTAATTCTCTCTTATTATTATATATACTATATTAAACGAATGACACATTAATAGTGGCCTAGAGCTAAAATGCGCTGAGATTTTTTTTTATTGTACCGCTTGAAAAGAGGTCGCATTAATTGCCTAATTGGAATAGTAGTAATGGAAATAAATAATCCCAACTATTGCTCTTTGGCCGATAATGGTCCCAACTACGAAAATAACCACTAGCGGTCCCAACTTTCGACATATTGGCCACCAACGGACCCAAACTAACTAAGGCTAACTCCGTTAGTGTGATGTTCATTATAATTCATTGAATGTAGAACTATATTAGCAACTATCGGTTCGGTATTAGATAATGTTGCCACATGCTATAATATGTGCTGCACCTGTAACAAACTAATACCAACATAATTACTGTCGCATTGCGGGAAGGAATGCGAAATAATCGTTGCCCATAATACTGATAAATAGTCCTGCAAAACAAATGCGCCCGCCGCGAACCGTAGGGTAACTGAGACCATAATTATTATTGTTACAACTTACAACTAGCGTATGATTGAAGCCAATTATGAAGTTGACCGACTGATATAAGAAACAAAGTTTACCAAAACGGTTATTATTGTAGAAGAAGACTTACCCTTCCTTATACAGACAGACAGTGTGTTGTTTACCCTGACCTATTAACCATCGCCTCTCTCTCTGTCTGGTAGGGCGACGTAATTCGCTATTGCGTATAGATCCATCACGATCTTCATCCTTAATCCTCATCATCTATTTAGGTATGTAATCGTTAATCTATTCCGATTATTAATTAGCTCTCCTCTATTCGTTTTAATATTATTATTATTATTATTAGTGTTTAGTTCGATTTCAGTCAGCCCTAGGTTTAACAGTGTTTGTTTTTCAATTGTTGAATTTATAGTTTGAATCCGAACAGACTTTGAGATTGTGAAGGAATAGGGAGGAACAATGTTCGGTGCTAGCAACCGTAAGTTTTTTTTTATTATTCTTTTTTTTTTAATTAATATGATTATTTTCTGTCTTTTAGTTTTTTCGATATACTGAATTAGGAATGTGAGTTCTTGTAAATGTCATTGGAGTTGTATATGTACTTGTTCTTGATTTTTTTATTATTAAGTGGTTATTTTGAAGATGAAAAGTTGGAATTATATGAAACAGAAAACATTGGTATTATTATATTTTACTATCCGGCCGAATGTGGTCTGCGTATGTTTACCGGCAAATGTTTAAAAGAGGTATTTTGACTGCCTCACCAACTTGTTGACCTAGTCTTGATATTAGATATAAGTTATATTTGTTATGCATAGTAGTGGCACTCACTTACTTTGAACCCTCTGCAAACATTCCTTTTGCAAACAAAATGTGAGAGTTGATTTGATTATATAGTCATGTATGCCCATACTTTACAAGTGTTTATAGGAATGTAGCCTATATGAATCAGGTGATGGTTTGGACGTTTAGGTGTAAGCCCATATTTTACAAGTGTTTGAGCATGATCTGACTTGACTATGTGTAACTCAAACGCGCTCACTGCTGTGTTCAAAATAGAGAGAACAAGGCAAGGTGGCACAACAAATCCTTTTGCCCAAAAAATAATATGCGCTTATTTAGTAGTTGATGTATTGTTGTCAAACTTATATTGGCTAATATCTATCGTTTATGTTTTTTTTTGTTTTTGTATATGTTTGCATAGAGTAATGTGTACGAGTGTATTCGGAAGCAAAATTTGAGATTGGTTCATGCAGTTTTGATACTGTTAATCATCAACTTTGAATATGAACATTTGATACATGCTCTGTATTAATATATGTTTGGTGGTGCTGGATATTGTATTTGATTCTTGGATCTCATCACTATGATTCTTTTTTAATTTTTTATATATTTATTTATGATCAGCAACTTTGTGAATTTAACTGTTTCTGGTATTTTTAAGCAGCGTTTGGGCAGTCATCTAATAGCCCCTTTGGGTCCCCATCAGTTTTTGGGCAGAACAATAGTCCAAATAACAATCCGTTTGCTGCAAAACCATTTGGTAGTACGTCTCCCTTTGGTTCACAAACAGGGAGCTCAATTTTTGGTGGCACATCTACTGGTGTGTTTGGTACTCCAGCTTCCTCACCAGTTTTTGGTGCCTCGTCGGCTCCTGCTTTTGGAGTTCAATGCCTGCTTTTGGAGCATCATCAAGTCCAGCCTTTGGTGCTTCATCCTCTTCGTTTGGTGGTAAGCACAGTTATCGCTCCAAATATTTTATTCAATATGGCTTTAAATTGGTCTTTAATATTATGTGTGCATATAATGTATATATGTGTGGCCCAAGGCTTGGCGTTGATAGTCAAAAGACAAAGGGGTACATGCACCGATCGGGTTTGTCCCGATTACTAAGTGTTCTGTGCCTTATGTCCAAGGCTTGATACCAAACCACCTCGAGCCGGGGGTCTCACTGGAAGCAGCCTCTCTATTCTTAGGGGTAGAGGTAAGGCTGTCTACATCTTACCCTCCTCAGACCCTACCTTAGCTTTGCTATAGGTGGGATTAACTGAGTATGATGATGATGATGATGATGATGATTGGTCTTTAATATTAGTGTTGGCTCTGTGAAGAATATATCTAGTATGCTGTGTAGATTGTAACAACTTCATATGTTCATATGTAAAGAACACAACCTTTTTACTCCCCATTCAAACAGTTACTCATTTTTTTGGACGTGATTTAAACTTGTTTTCTTTAATTATCTCGTAATTATACCTGATTTTGGTTCTTGATGTGTGCATGACTATGATGACATCGGTTTCATGTTGTTCTGATTGTAATATTCTTGTACTCTATAGATTACATACTTTGAATTGACATTCTTCTCTCACTTATGAATTCCTCATTAGCTTTTTTATCCCTCTTTTATCCCTTCTTATATCTAATTTATCTGCTTCTCATCATTTACTTTAAATTACAGGTTCATCTGTGTTTGGGCAGAAGCCTGCATTTGGTGGCTTTGGATCCACTACACCGTCAAGTCCTTTTGGAAGCTCATTTCAGCAGTCACAACCTGCTTTTGGTAGCAATATGTTTGGTTCCTCTCCTTTTGGAGCATCAAGTCAACCTGCTTTTGGTGCTTCTAGCACACCAGCATTTGGGGCCTCAAGCACCCCTGCATTTGGTTCCACAAGCACACCTGCGTTCGGTGCCACAAGCACACCTGCGTTCGGTGCTACAAGCACACCTGCATTTGGTGCCACAAGCACACCTGCATTTGGTTCTACATCAACCCCCACATTTGGTAACACAGGCTCTGCATTTGGCACCTCTAGCACCTCTGTTTTTGGTTCAAGCACTCCAGCTTTCGGTGCTTCTAGTACTCCAGCTTTTGGTGCATCCAGTACACCAGCATTTGGTGCATCCAGTACACCAGCATTTGGTGCTTCAAGCACTCCTGCTTTTGGATCTTCACCTGCTCCTGCTTTCGGTGCTACAAGCTCGCCTTTCAGTTTTGGGTCAAGTCCAGCATTTGGTCAGTCAACTTCGGCATTTGGAAGCACCCCATTTGGTTCCACTAACACAACCTTTGGGGCTCAAAGCTCCCCATTTGGTACATAGCTAATATTTGTTCCAGAACTAATAATCTAAATTAAGTTTTTCATTAAAAAGGTTTACTTTGCTGAAACTTTTATACTATGCACAATAATGCAGGAGGCCAGACCACAACACCAGCATTTGGTAGTCCTGGGTTTGGTCAGCCATCTTTTGGAGGTCAACAACGTGGGGGAACTAGAGTAACTCCTTATGCTCAAACACCTGAGGCCGACAGTGGTAGTGGGACACAACCTGCTGGCAAACTGGAGTCAATATCAGCAATGCCTGCATACAAAGAAAAAAGTCATGAAGAACTTAGATGGGAGGATTATCAGTTGGGAGATAAAGGTAATAATCATTGTGGTTTCTCCCTTACGATCTTTTCAATTTCATAGTAATTTCCTAATGTTTCGTTTTCTTTTGGTTCAGGTGGCCCGAATCCTGCTGGTCAATCTTCTGGTGGAATGGGCTTTAACATGAACAACACACAGCAACCAAACCCATTTGCTTCCTCATCACCTGCATTTGGGCAGTCATCTGCAAATCCATTTTCTTCCACTACATCTACCAACCCATTTGCCCCAAAGACTTCAACTTTTAGCACCCCTGGGTTTGGCACAACTCCGACTCTTGTTCTTCACCTTTTGGTACTACAACATCTAATCCTTTTGGGTCAACACCATCAGCAGCACCATCTGCATTTGGGTCAACCCCTGCTTTTGGATCAACTCCTGCTTTTGGATCGACTCCTGCTTTTGGCTCTACAACATCTGGTTCTCTTTTTAATACGCCCAGTTCATCCGCATTTGGAACATCGACATCTATATTTGGTACTCAAGCCCAGGGAACAACTTCTTCTTTTGGTACTGGCTTAAACTTTGGAAACACTCAATCATCCCCTTTGTTCCAGTCTACCACACCTACTCTTGGGCAAACAAGTTCTCCTTTTGGGCAGGCTCCCTCAGCTTTCGGTCAGGCTGCACCGGCTTTTGGGCAGAGCACTCCAGCTTTTGGTCAATCAAATGCGTTTGGAGGAAACTTGTTCTCAAGCACCCCTTCATTACTAAGCACCAGCAGCATGGGATTCAATCAGACAACTGTGAGTTCCTTTTGTTAGCATTATTTTTATGTGATTACTTTTATTATTTATAAGATGTTAATCGAGCATGTTGAGTTTTGATGAGTTCATTAATGTGAGAGGTGGATTTTGGAAACTGTGACGTCACCAGCTTACACGTAACCACATGTCTAAATTTAATTAACCGGTCAACTAATGACACTGCTGACTATTAGTTGACAACAGAATACTATTAGTTGCCTCTAAATTGCAAGGCCATAAGTAAGATATAATACAAGCAAATAGATATCTAACAGAGGATTTTATTTGTATCCACCTTGTGACATATTCGAATTCAAAAGCTAAAAACTTGATTCTGTTATTTTATATATAATGTATGAGCCATTACGTAACTGTATCCTTTTGCTGGGTATGTATGTCTTTAACTTTTGTTGGTTATGTATACAGCCTTCCCTTTCAAATCCTTTTCAATCAGCTCAGCCAACACAGAATACTGGTGGCTTTGGCTTTGCAGCACCATCAGGTGATTCAGTACTTTCCAATTTCCTAGATTCCGTTTTGAAGTTCTTCATTAATTTCTCTTCACTATAACCTTATTATCATTTTTGCTTTAACAGGTGGCACATCAAGCATTTTTGGTCAGAATAATTTTGGACAACAGTAGGTTTCACCCACTGTTCTTTTAACCCTTTCATTTTGTATATATATTATTTGTTTCATTAGGAATTTCTCAATGTTTCATGTGGCAGGTCTGCCAGTCAGAGCCCAGCACTTGCACAACCACAGTCTATTACAAATCCTTTTGGAACTTTACCTGCAATGCCTCAGATGTCAATTGGCCGTGTGGGAAATGCACCTTCAATTCAGTATGGAATTTCTAGCTTGCCAGTAAGTAAATTATATGCCTACCAATTTTATTACTTCCAAGATACACTCACTAATCAGATATAGTACAAAGTAAATATTTTTGGCACTGCTTTCATTTTTGTAGGTTGTTGACAAACCTGCTCCTATGAGAATATCATCTGTGTTGACCTCTCGGCATCTTTCTCAAAGGCGGATTAGGTTGCCTGCAAGGAAATATCACCCCAAAAATGAAGGTCCAAAGGTTGAGTGTTACAATATACGTTTTATTCGAGTGGCCATCTTATTTATCTTCATGATAAAAGAAGCATGTTTAATAATTTGATTGGTTTCTACAGGTTTCGTTTTTCAGTGATGAGGAAGAGACTACGAGCACACCTAAAGCAGATGCTCTTTTTATTCCCAGGGAGAATCCAAGGGCTCTGGTTATTCGCCCTGTGGAACAATGGCCTGGAAAAGCATCTGCCGAGAAACCAAAAGAAAAAGATTCATCTTCTCCACCACAAGCTAATGGTAAAATTTCTAGCTGATAGTTTATGTTTGGGAAAAAAATACAATTCTATTCACGAATTCCGCTTAAATGGTTCATAGTCTGCGTGATGTTTGTTTTCGCATTTCGAACCTAAATTGTGAAAAACTTAAGCATCATAACTTTTCCTCTCATTATATCACCTTGGCTTAAAAAGATGCGCAGAGGAGAATCCATCAGGGGCAAAAAGGCGTGCCTTCTGTAGTTCTGGGTCAAATTTTGGGTCTGTAAGAGGTTTATAAACAACCGAAGGGATGAAGAAATTATGAAAGGTTTACTTGATAAATAGGTTGATATGTAAAACTGATGTGAGAGTCAACTTCTGAGTTTACATAGATGAAGTAATTATTTCGTTGTACATAGAGGCTCCCCCCCACACATGATGTGCGCGCCTAGCGCCTTTTTAACCAAGCATGTCACTCATTATGTAGAAAGGAGTATAATCACCAAATGTCAATAAGTGTCTAGAATGATTTCTTGTATAAATCTTATGTGTAACCTTCCAGTTAAATCTCGTCATTAAAATTTGTTATCTTAATTCAGGTCAATATACCGAGTTTGCTTCTACCACGCATCAAAATAGACGACAACAGAGAATGGGAACAGTAAGATCATTTATATCATAATTTTTTTCAACTACTTCAAATTCATCGGTATCTGAAAATGCAATCGTTTAATCTTTAATGCCTGTTTCACACATGATATGGACTTCATGCAGGAAATCATTCTGAAAATGGCACTTTCAAGGAACAAACTACATCTGTCAAGATAACCCAGAAAACAAATGGTGTACACGATGATCAACCAACCCCAAAATCTGACTCATACATTACCTTAACTGGTCACCGAGCAGGGGAGGCAGCAATTGTTTATGAACACGGGCTGACATTGAAGCACTGATGCCTAAACTCCGCCATTCAGATTACTACACGGAGCCTCGGATCCAAGAATTAGCTGCTAAAGAACGTGCAGAACCAGGTTTCTGCCGCCGTGTAAAGGACTTTGTAGTTGGGCGGCATAACTATGGAAGCATTAAATTTTTTGGGGAAACCGATGTGCGACGACTGGACCTCGAGTCTCTTATCCAGTTTAACAACCGCGAAGTGATTGTTTATATGGATGAGACGAAAAAACCACCAGTTGGACAAGGCCTTAACAAGCCTGCTGAAGTAACACTTTTGAACATCAAGTGTTTTGATAAAAAGACAGGGCGTCAATTCACCGAAGGACCTAGAATTGAAAAATATAAAGAAATGTTAAGAAAGAAAGCTGAGGACCAAGGTGCTGAGTTTGTCTCTTATGATCCAGTTAAAGGGGAATAGGAAGTTTAGGGTCAGCCATTTCAGTCGGTACGCACTCAAAGAAGATGAAGACGAGGATGAGGATGGCACTCTGGTCGAATGATAAGCAGACATACACTGGTTGGTAGAG